>APFE030505216.1:40739-69039 GCA_000404065.3 Pinus taeda
TGATGCTGATGAGACACCTACATATGCATATGCAAAGAGCTTTTGATCACCGATGGAGGGCTCAAGACCGACACTAACAAGTTGTGTTACCTTTTTTGTTAGCATCATGAGGCTTTGCTCCAACCGAGTCATTTATTAGAAATCCCTGTCATTTTAGATGTGTGCTTCTTTATAAATCTCGCAACAATGGCTCTCCATTATTCTAGTTACCGTTACAAGTGTTTACGAAATAGAGTGTTCATCAATTATTCTCAAACTTGGGCTTCAACACCAATATGATTTATCAACTATAGTATGGATTTGTTATTGCTTTATAATATGGTAGATGTGCTTATTATTCTATTCATGGAAAAAATCACAAAACTTCAACAAGTACAACTAGGAAAGTTCATACACAAACTTTACCTAAAGAATCTTACTCGAGGAAAACTCCAACAAAGGAATAACTTTCTATTGATCCCTTGAGAATAAGAGAAATTGCATTTTACAAAGAGTTCAATGAGAAACAATAAATGTGCATGGAACTCTAACCACTATAACAATATTCTTTTATCATTTTCCTCTTCATTATTATGTTGGAGAAAGTGTTTTGTCACTTGGCTCTATCTCCAATTGGAAGATTCATTCAAATAATAAGTAAAACTCCAAAATAACCAACCAAGAACCAATAACTCGTTATTTTTTAATTAATTATCCTTGATGTCTTGAGTTATAGAGAACAACAAAGTGAGAAGTTGGCTTGCTTCATTAGTGGCAATAAGTATTATATCTTCTTCCATCTCCCTTCTATTGCCTCTTAGAAATTTTACCTTGGTATGTGGAATATATAGGATCTCCTATGGTCCTTGAATATTTTACCACTTAATTCAAAGGAAAATAGCTCAAGTGGTAGACGTTTTAATTCCCCCTCCACCCACGTTCTATGCTCTAGATACATGTTAGCGTGTATGGAAAAAAAATTGAACAAGTTGAACATCCTGATAAGTAATTCCTATTAGCCTGAAAGGGTAGGGAAATTTAAATATCTTGATATTAAGGTGAATAATGGCAGTCATTGTGATTTGATCTTGAGTTTTTCCTAGAACAATCCTCTGAAGTTACTGATTCACCAGTTAATGTAAAAAAAATACGAACTTAAAATCAATTTAGTTATGCTAAAGGTGAAGTGCCTTCTTAAGAACTAAAATGATACATTGGCATTGATGGTGCAGTTTTAGGCTCTCCAATTTACTTCTATGCAATGCGTGGGCCCCAAGCAAATTGACATGCACAAGATCCCAAGAGCCATAGCTAGTGTCAAATCCCTATAAAGAACATGCACAATCCTATGTTCCCTATAGGGGATTAATCATTTTACTAAAACCTTTGGAATCTATCAATGTAGATACAACCCTTAGCTTTGGATTCAACAAATAAACTAGGCCATTCAAATCACACCTCCCTAATTGTGAGACTTTTCACTTCCAAAAGCTTGCTGATGGAGAAAATGGAAACACACGACTTCCACTTGTTTCTTTAAGTAAATTAACCCATCTATGGAAGTGGTTGCTTGCTCTTGACATGTCTTGATCAATGTTCTTGCTTGCCTTGGCTTTGCTACTACGTGGCATATTATGATTCTCGATGCATGTCCTCGATGACATTCTCCTTGCCACCTTTAACTAAGCAATATATATTCCCTTTTGGTAAAAGGTTGCATTTCTATGTCATAAATAGGGATGAACAAACATCACTTCACATGCATTAAGTGATGTTACATCACCTTCTACTTCATCAAGATAGTCAATGTTAATGGAAAACCTAATCTTACATCTTCCAAAGGTTTTCACGATAGATTCCTTTTGTTTGCACCCAATTGGATACGGTTGTACTATATCATAATTTTATATCACCAACTGAAGTTTATTAAATCAAATTACTTTGAGAATAGATATCATACAAAGCATTTACCTTCATATTCTTCACTTGAACTTTGACTTGAAACAATGAATTGATGCCTCCACTTTCCCTTGGTCATTTTAATGTGGTGTGGATTGCTGTTTCATCCACATTAGCACTACAATTTCTTTTTCTCCCATCTTCATATATATCCTTGCTCCTTTCTTTGATATGTAATATCTCATACACTCTCCCGAATGAAACTTCCAAGGCTTCTCATCTATGTGCCCATATACATCATAATGTTTGCAGTGATTTTTAGAATATCTTCCCTTTTGGGTTGTGGTTGAAAATGTTTTCTTGTGGTTTTATCAGTGACTTCATGGCCCTTTTATTGTCCCCTTTTGATGTTTGTGGCAATGTAAATAGTCTTTTTACTTGCTTTGTCCATGATTTTCACATTTAGAAGCAACAATTACTTGTAGATATGGTTAAATATGCCTCAAAGGTAGTTCACAAACTACCCAATTTTCTTCTAAAGAGATCTTCGACATGATTATTTGGTTCCATAACTACAATGTGTATTCTTGAACACTTTTCCCTTGTTATTATTGGAGGTATTCCCATTCCATGAGTTGTTCCTCTTCATATCTTATAAGATAAAATTGGGATTTCAATGGTTCCTTGAAATTATCCCACCTTGTAACCATGGGCTTCTTACCCACTTGTAATCCATTTACATAACTCTCTCACCATATAGAGAATGGATAGACATTTTTGAACAAACAAATGAAATATTTTGCATTTTCTTTTATATTTCATATACGCCAAAATAAACATCTCAATTTTTTTGTAAGTTGACTATTTTATTACTAGAAAATAAAAGATGTACGTATATACAAAAGAAAGAGATTTTGAGTCCCTGATGGTTTGGGAGAGAGTAGACCAACCATGAAAGATATGCTCTTTGACATCCATTCTAAACAATGTTTAGATAAGGCAAAAAGCAAAAAATAGTCCTAGAGCCTACCTTGAGGGAAACCAAGCATTATTGAGAGGGTTATGAGAAGCGTTCTAACGGTCAACTTCCATATTGGAAATTAGATTGGCCCTAAGTCAAGTTTTAAACAACTAAAGGGTAGAAAAAAACCAACAAAACATTCATGACGGAAAATACCATGTGACCTGAGAAAGGACATTGAGCAAGGTTGCTTAATAAAAATGGGTTGTTGAGACATCAATGGGATTGTCCTTGGAGCATCTAACAAATTAAAAGATGAGGACATCATCGTACTTTTCCACGAGACAAGAGTAACCAACAAGTGACTTTGCTTTTCCAACTTGTTAAGAAATTATTTAAGCTCCAGTAGGTATACATCCCCAAGTGAGGAGAGAGTGAGCTACAAAAGTTTGAGCATGCCAATAAAGCTCGAACGTACATTGGAACTTGGTGTCATAGGTTATAATGGACACTAGGTCTTGAGTGAGATGCTTCAACACGAAGTTAATTTCTTCACTAGAGTGACAGGTCCTCTCCCTCTCGACCTTGTCAATAAGAGCATGAAGGCAATGTTTGGTTACAAGTGGAAAGGAGAGATGAAAGGCCTTTACCGCATCCCAAGATGCCATATCCAACATGATTTGATGCATTGGAGCCTTCTCATGACGATATGAGCATGGATCCATACTGACCTATAAGAGCTAGAAGCATAAACTAGATAGAGAGTGAGGGGAATTGTTGCAATAATTTAGAATGGAAACAACATACCAAAGTATAACAAAGGAGGGCTCAAATAATACATTAGGTAGTAGTGCAGGTATAGTCGTGCACATTCCATTTGTGGTGACTTGATGTTGATACCTTCCATCATTGTTATCCCTGCGTCCCAAGTCCCACAAATTCCCTATTGTGACATGAACCTTGACTTACACCTAATGATATTATATGAAGATGATGTCCAAAATTGCATGTGGTGTGGGGAGCTCATGACACCACACATTCCCTGACGATTTTGCTTCATACCAATCAAGTGCAAATTTTATATTAAAGCATTCAACCTTGTTATCATTTGCTACTAAAATATTGTGTTACCATATCAGTGAGCACCACAAGGCTCTACTCCAACTCATTAATCTTGACTTCAAGGTCTTCTTGCATTCTTCTTCATTAGAAAAGTCTTCGCGGTGTTTGGATGTTTGCTTCCTTCTAGACCTTGCAACAATGTCTTTCCATTATTCTAGTATCTAGTATAGGTGTTTTCTAAACAAGTTGCTTCTTAATCACTCTCAAAGTTAGGATTTGATACCAATATGGTCCATAGATGATAACAAGTATCCTACTAAATAATTCATCATGATATATCTTAGATTTTGTTTTTAAATTACTATTTTCTATTATGGTAGATTTGCTTACTATTATCTAAATGTGGAAACGAGCATGGAATTTCAACATGTATAACCATGAAAGATCATGCACAAATTTTACCTTGGTGAAACCAACTTTGGGAAACTTTGGCAATGCAATGGCTTTGTTTATGCATGATTAATTGTTTGAGGAGAAGACAAATAATAGATTATACAAAGAGCTCTACGAGAAAATATAACTTTGCATGGGACTTCGACTACCACAACAATCCTTTCTCATCCTTTGTTGTTGCCTTTGATCTCATGCCAGGAAGAGTGTTAGTCATTGAATTTATATTGCCTTTTGGCTCTATCTCCACTTTTTATGTACTTGGAGGAACTCCTTTGATTAATAATTGGAACTCCACAAGGGTATATCAAAAACCAATATTCTCTTTATTTCAACTCAATCCACCTTAATAATCTAAGTTATAAAGAACAAAAACACGAGTAGATGACGTGCTCCATTAATGGTAGTGAACATTCCATCTTTTTTCTTCTCCCTTCTATTCCCTTTTATTCAATTTTTCCTTGGTGTTTTGAATTTATAGGATCTTTTGTGGCACTTCAAAATCTAACTCATGTAGAAATGATTTAGTTATAAAGAAGGTGAAATGGATTCCTAAAAACTAAAATGATAAATCAACATCATTGGTGCACCTCTAAGCTCTCCAGTGCTTTTAGGTCGTGTGTGGGTACCCATATGAGCTGGTGCGTGCATGGAAAGTAATTTTGGCTTGTGGGGACCCAAAGCCCCATAAAGACCACAAGTTGTCCCAAAGCCCTACAGGACATGTGTAAATAATTAAAATCTTCCAATGAAGAGGACAATGTTGAATTTTTTGATCATCACTTCTTTTAGTATGTGCCTTCATAACTTAAACTTAATATGGAGGGATTTGAGTAAGGAAGCCCATTTGATTAATTGGATGGGTTTGATTGTATTATGCCTTTTTAGCGAAAATAAGGTGATGGTAAGTAAGGGTATGAAATTGTTTAGGCAAATCAATGGGATGTTTACCTTCAAATTACATTATTGAAGATTGAAAAAGAATGTCCTTCAAATTTAGTAACCGTTAGTCATTTGGGTTTTGTAATTGGTGGAGTTGGGGGGATTAAATAAAATTACATTTTGTGTTAAGGGGAGGAGTCATAATAAGTAGAACGTAGTGATATATTAGGAGCCCTAACATATGATGTTGTGGTGAGTAATAAAAGACATGGACATTATGAGTTTGATTAAGTTAATATAATAAGTGCTTGTGTTGTTGGTTAGGAGTGATTATGTAATGCAACTACCTAAATCATGAATAAAAAGATGTTAGTGCAACATTTATTCCACTTGAAAAATATTCCATATATTTTACACCTCTCATGTATTGTGTATTAATGTTCTCGATGTCATTTAGTTGGAAGAGCATATCCTAAAAATAAAAATAATATTCACGTGCTCGAGGGGCCCCGCCCAAGTGTAATTAAGTAACTTTTGTTTGATTGAAGTTGAAAGTGGTTTGCTAATGTCATGATTTATACATGTTAGACTAGTAGGTCACATGGTAATGTGTGCATTACATTAGATAAGTTTAAAGGTATTTCCATATGTGTAAAAGTTGAGTTGTGCCAAAAGTCCACATGTAGGGACATAGAAGTCTTATTTATTCTAGGACAAAGGAGGGAGTCTTTTCAAAGATATCAAATAGTATATTCCATAGCTCCATGAAGAGATAATCTCTCTCCATCATCCATGAACCACCCTCAAACACTATATCCACGCCCTTGGGGTTTATAAGAAGGCTAAAAAATATCCTTTTACCACAAGTCTTTCATAGTGCTACTAATGAAATTGATAAAGTCCAAAGCATTTGTGATTTAGAGTATTTTATGGATGTTCACTGAGATGCATTAAGGGCACAACTGAGAAATATTGTGATTAGAGTACAACTATATCTATGTGCTCTCACCATGATGATTAGATAGAGTTAATTAACTAAGTTGAAATTGAGGTCAATCTATGATTGAGACCATTCTATTATATACTTACTAATAATTGCTCTCTCTTATATATTCTATCAATTGTAATTTCTTTTGAGTTATATATCATATATCTAATAATAACAAGATATACTAAGGTCACAACCTGATTCATGCCATTTTCCTCATAAATTTCAATAAATGCATTTTGTATATTGATTTTATGATACAAGACATATTGGTAATCATGCAATACCTTACCATTTTTATAGTGTTTTTTTGTGTTTATTGTATTGAATAATGTTGAATGCCAATAATCATTTTCTTTCTTTCACAACTCCTAGATGCATCTATTTTTGTAATCATGCACAAGGGTGTCACCATTCCACGCATAATGCAAATCGAGCACTATCACATAAGAGTCACATGCTGATAATTTTAGGTGTTACAAACTATGATTGGTTCATTGCAAACCAAAACCAATTTTGTGCTAACAAATACCCATAGAATCTCAAGGCTTTCAATTTCACTTTATCCACTTTGTTGTGGTATTTACTTAGGTCAAACATAGATGAAATGACATATTAAGGTTGATCTTATTAAGACATTGATGTGGTTTTCTAGTGTATCCGGCTTCAACGCAATTGCACCATTACATTTTGGAGGCAAAACCATCTATACACAGCTTTGAAGGCACCATTGCATTTTGGAGGTAAAACCATCTTTCTCCCACTCTTCTTCATCTATCTCTTTAAAACATTATGGCCACACCAAAGGCATCCCAACCTCCATCCCCATCGACAACATTGAATTGAAGAGCTACAAACCCCTATGATGGTCATTTCCTAGACAAAAAATACTTATAGGACATGAAAAAGGGAAAGGCAAAAGCTAACGAAAAATGAAGCACACAAGAGTTGAAAATGAAAAAGAGGTCAAGGAGTTACCATATTTTAATAAGAAGCCATGAGAATTAAGTTAGTCTAGCAAAGATAGAGAAATGGCACCTCTAGCCTTGGTGGAGCACACCATCTTCCAACACTTCAAGTACTAATCATAGCTTGGGTTAAATATTGAAAATTAAATAACTTGTACCATCATAATTATATAGCTTCAAAGTAATACACCACTCCATACCTTGATCAACTGTTTAGATTAAAGAGCAACACAACTATACTTTCATCAATCATTTTGAAGTTGGCAACATAATAACACTAGCATAGACCCATCTTACTGCAACTCTATTAACTATCAGTAAAGATTAGAAAACTATGAAATGCATCCTTCTAAGCAATATTGGGATTTTCCTTACACCTCTCGTTAACGAATCAATCTTTTTTATGTTTTAAGTTTCCATGGTCCCAATCACAATATACTTTGTCTAAAATGTACCATTTAACAATAAAATTTGTCAAATAATTTATCTTACCAATGAAGTTTTGATAAAGATTTTGATTATCAATACCATGAGATTCTTTAAAATTTGAATGCCGAAAAGACCAAATAATCCTCTTCTCATATGAACAATAAACAACTTCTATTGCATATAATATAAAAAACTAAAAATATGCAAAACAATAAACATTAACAAAACCATTTAATAAGAAAGTAACAATTATGTATACAAACTTTTACTCATGAAAAAATAAAAATAAAAATAAAGAAATTTGCAAGTAAAAACCTAGTTTCAAAAAGAAACTAACAATTACTTATACAAACTTTTACTCATTAAAAAAAGAAATTTGCAAGTAAAAACCTAGTTTCAAATGGTAAAATTAAATATAAAAATCTAAAAACATAGACGTGTCTGAACTCTAATATAAAACATAGTATTGAAAAAAATATGATATTTAACCCACATAAAGTGCACTCATATACACACATTTAGAATGTAGAATGAAAAGGTTGATGCATTATATATATTTTCTCTTCCCATAGCCTATTCTTTAGGCAACCTAAAGATTCCGTAAGGAGACACTTACACACTTATGAAGTCCAAGCCATTAAAACTAAGCGATGGAGTAATGAGCATTGCCATGATTTTAAAAGAGAAGACAATTTGATGAGATGTGTAACTTAACAACCAATATATAAAATATCAATTGGAATATAATTCATGATAACCATAACTGACATCCATGGAATATAATTTATGATAACCATAAACTCACATCCATGTTTGTAAATATTAATTTTTTTTGAAAATTTTATAAAGAAATATGTATATATATAATATATATTTATTTTTGTTTATTCGTTAAGTTGTGTGATTTTTGAGATTATTGTATATTTAATTTTTAGTTTTAAAAACCATAATTTAAGAGTATTTAAATCATCAAAATTATTTGGGATCACATTTAGTTTTGACCATATTAGTCTTTAATATGACTAGATTTTTGTCCACAACATTTTGAACTAATGATTTCACATTATAGAGTGCTTTCTTTAATATGATTACATTTTTGCCCACAACATTTTGAACTAATGACTTCACATTATAGAGTGCCTTAACAATAAGCCCATTACCATTTATTGAATGGGCAAACTTGCAGGTTTCAAGGTTGAAGTCAGATCTAGCTTTTCTTAAAAGATGCAGAGACTCCTCCTTGTTGGAGGCTCTGCTCAAACTATTTAACATGCAAAGCTGGTTTTGATTCTTCAACTTGTCCTGACAATGAACCACACTGGTTGGTTCAAAACGCATTGACAAATGATATATCTTGTGATTTACGCTGAAAAATTTCTCGTAAACTTGATATGGATCACAGAAGCCTCAATTCAACAATTGAATCCCTGCACGGAGAAGCCATTACAACCAAGGTTCATCATTTTGAACAGGCACGCTTCCAGTTTTCAAGGTTGAAGTCAGATCTAGCTTTTCTTAAAAGATGCAGAGACTCCTCCCCGTTGGAGGGTCTGCTCAAACTATTTAACATGCAAAGCTGGATTTGATTCTTCAACTTGTCCTGACGATGAACCACACTGGTTGGTTCGAAACGCGTCGACAAATAATATGTCTTGTGATTTATGCCAAAAAATTTCTCGTAAACTTGACATGGATCATAGAAGCCTCAATTCAACAATTGAATCCATGCACAGTGAAGCCATTGCAACCAAGGTTCATCATTTTGTACGGGCACACTTGCAGGTTTCAAGGTTGAAGTCAGATCTAGCTTTTCTTAAAAGATGTAGAGACTCCTCCCCGTTGGAGGCCCTGCTCAAACTATTTAACATGCAAAGTTGGATCTGATTCTTCAACTAGTCCTGACAATGAACCACACTGGTTGGTTCGAAACGCGTTGACAAATGATATATCTTGTCATTTAAGCTGAAAAATTTCTCGTAAACTTGATATGGATCACAGAAGCCTCAATTCAACAATTGAATCCCTGCACGGAGAAGCCATTACAACCAAGGTTCATCATTTTGAATGGGCACGCTTGCAGGTTTCAAGGTTGAAGTCAGATCTAGCTTTTCTTAAAAAATGTAGAGACTCCTCCTCGTTGGAGGCTCTGCTCAAACTATATAACATGCAAAGCTGGATCTAATTGTTCAACTTGTCCTAATAATGAACCACACTGGTTGGTTCGAAATGCGTCGACAAATGATATATCTTGTGATTTATGGCGAAAAATTTCTCGTAAACTTGATATGGATCACAGAAGTCTCAATTCAACAATTGAATCCTTGCACGGAGAAGCCATTGCAACCAAGGTTCATCATTTTGAACGGGCACGCTTGCAGGTTTCAAGGTTGAAGTCAGATCTAGCTTTTCTTAAAAGATGCAGAGACTCCTCCCCATGGGAGGCTCTGCTCAAACTATTTAACATGCAAAGCTGGATCTGATTCTTCAACTTGTCCCGACGATGAACCACACTGGTTGGTTCGAAAAACATCGACAAATGATATATCTTGTGATTTACGCCGAAAAATTTCTCGTAAACTTGATATGGATCACAAAAGCCTCAATTCAACAATTGAATCCCTGCATGGAGAAGCCATTGCAACCAAGGTTCATCATTTTGAACGGGCACGCTTGCAGGTTTCAAGGTTGAAGCTAGATCTAGCTTTTCTTAAAAGACAGAGACTCCTCCCTGTTGGAGGCTCTGCTCAAACTATTTAACATGCAAAGCTGGATTTGATTATTCAACTTGTCCTGACAATAAACCATGCTGGTTGGTTTGAAACGCGTTGGCAAATGATATATCTTATGATTTATGCCGAAAAAATTCTTATAAACTTAATATGGATCACAAAAGCTTCAATTCAACACACAAATAAACATATTAAACATATTAAAATATACTTCATATATTAATTAATTTTATTTTCCAATTCCAAATTAATTTGAGTTGAAATTTATAACCATTTTCAATTAAAATGAAAAATCAAAGTCCAAAAACTATAAGTACAATCATGTGAGCACATAGCACAATTTTCCATTGATGGCGAGATTCTCCCCTACGCCAGGTGGACATATATATTAATTAAATATATTAAAATATATTTAACATATTAATTAATCTTATTTTTAAATTAATTGAGTTGAAATTTATTAATCACATTTGATGGTCAAAATAACAAATGATTTTAAGTCCAAAAAGATAATAAACTATAAGTGCACTCACGTGGTCACACAGCATAATTTGGTGGTGGGATGATAAAATTTTTGTGAAAATTTGGTGAATTATTTTTCGAAGAAATCTAATTTTAAAAGTGTTTGAATTTTTTATTTACAGCACAAAATAAATTCACAACCGTAAAAATCTTTAAAACATCCAAAAATCTTAAAATTTGACCGATGTAATGAGAATTTCTAAAACAATTATGCGCATGGATAAATGAGTTGACCAACTGCTTTGTCAAAATCAACTATGGATGGTATTCAGCACAGGAAATGGCGGGAAAATGTGGGCCTTGATTTGCTTGGACATATGTACACATTGATGATAAACCACTGAAGTCACTGGGCTGAGTTCAGGACCCTTTTCGGAAAATCTGAATAGTTTCCCTTTCCAGCCTCAGAGGCCAAAATTCCTCGACAATACGTTTTTAATTCATCTTAATGAATCAATAAATGAACGCAGGGATTCTACATTTATTTGTCTATTTAAATTCACCATGGTGAACTTATATACCAATGCTGCTGCTTCATTGTTGGAGAATGCAATGGAGGGGGGATCTTGTATAGAATTGGGCAGCACGAATGATGTTTTACAGGTGGATTGCAATACACCAGGGCTTGGAAGGGATTATGATAATGCGGAGGAGGAGGAGGAGAATGATGATGTTTTGTATGATACGAGCAAACGACCGAAGAGGAAGAGACACAGGGGCCCGAGGTTATGGAAGGAGAAATGGCAGGAGCTTTATCCTTGGGCCTCTCTGAGAAAAGTTAATGGGGAAGATAGAATGTTCTGCACTTTATGTGAGGCTCATGGCAGCACCTCTACTAGAAATGCATTCAGAGTGGAGGGTAGTTGTAATTTCCAACCGAGCGCCCTTTCTACCCATGAGAATAGTTGTGCCCACAAAAATGCCTGCCTCTCTCATAAAGGTTGGACTGAAACTCACAACATTGAGATGATCACCAAGTATGTATGCATGCCATCTTCATTTTCCACTTAGTCGAAGTAACCCTAATCTATTGCTTTGTGATTTTTTCCGAATACCTATAAATGCGCAGTTTTGTTGATTTTGCATGTTGTCAATAGATGCTTTTTAGGCTGAAAGTCAGTTTTGCCCCCTTTTCACCAATTGAATTTTGAAAGTGTCATTTTTATTTTATTTAATTACCAGTGAATGCTGTAACCATGCCTGGAGTTCCTCTGCTAATTTCTTAGCGGATATGCGCAAGTATTTCACAAGCTCTTGCCTTTGCCCATGTTATTGGGTAGGTGTCGAGGACCATTGAAACTCTATACGGCTTCAACATTCACCATAAAAATGTCGTCTGTTTTCATTTAATAAAATTTCCTGCGCATTGAATGCCATGTTTACTGGGTAGACGTCGAGGACCATTGACACTCTATATGGCTTCAACATTCACCATAGAAATGTCATCTGTTTTTATTTAATAAAATTTGCTGCACATTAAATACCACCTTTTTATTAAAATGTGCACCTTAATCTATTTTTTTGGAAGTTGCTTTGATAAACACAACCTAAGGAGGAGGGTTGCACCATTAAAATGGACATCCGTTTTGCTTAAATGCTAGGTCTGAAGGTAATCGATTTTTGCTACAATGTCTGCTCCCTCCAGATACCAATGAGGTGACATGTTAAGGTTGGCTCATCAAAATCTTGATGTGGTTTGCCAGTGGATTTGCTTTTAACATGATGATCAACGAATATGCAACTTCAAAGACTTCACTGCATTTTAGAGACATAACCATCATTTTCCCAATTTTCTTCTTCAGCAAGTCAACTATTGTTTAATACGAAGACTCTAACGCTGCAGCACAGGCATCCCAACCTCCATCCCCATTGATAACATGAACTTCGAGAGCTGAGACACTTCTCTTAGGGTCGTTGTCTAGATCAAAATACTTGCGAAACATGAAAAAATGAAAGGCAAAAGCTTACGAAAAACAAAGCAAGAGTTGAAAGTAATAAGAAATCAATAGGCTACTTCATGGCACTAAGAAGCTATTGGAATTAAGTTGTCTTAGCAGAGGCAACCAGCGATGACACCTTTAACCCTAATAGAACACTTGTTAAAATTTGTGCCTCATAAAGCAGCTGATATGCACCATAGAGTTTCAGCCCAAATTGTAAATCTGATTTCTCTGGAAACACCTGTCATAGCTTCAGATATGCAATCAACAATACCTCTAGTGCAGCATTCAAGAGTGTACGCACTGCAAGTCAAATGGTTAGATCATTGTAGCAGCTGCTAGGGCAAGATCTAATGCAAGACTCATACTGAAAATTACATCTAGGGAGCACTAGCCCGACAAAAATCAGAGCTGAAAGTACAAATTAAAGCATGCTAAATCAACTGAACATCAGACTTGCTGTTCATTATATCAGTATAATAAATCAGCAACTAAAACACTAGAAATCAGATCTATAAAATCGGACTTCCATGCAAATTTTGGACAATAAACATATATTTTTTCTATTGCACATGAAAGATGATTGCATTACAATAAATCAGTTTCTCCCATGCTGCAAATGTAAAATCTAAACAACAAATAAGCTTATTTCAGTCTTATAATGCAAGACCAACAATTTCTCTTAATCTCATGAAGCAAAACAAACAAATAGCAAAAACCCTAACTATTAACAGCCTCATGCTAATCTCTAGCAACAGTTCTCTTGTATATCTCTAATCAAGCAAGCTAATAATGTTGAAGTGATGCACTCCTTTTTTTTATAGAATAAGAGGAGGAATGAGTTATGCGTGTGGAAATTTTGAAACTCTGCATGTGACCCACCCAAATGGGCAACCCCTAGGAGGAAACTTTTCTCCTATTCCTGATAGACAGCCGGCCAAGCCAGCAACCCCTGACCGCCACCATTAACCGATGACATGCCGTTATGTCTCTGCCACTTGCATCAGCCTTATGCTTCTCACCCATCTGGCAAGAGCACATGGACAAAGGTGGGCCTCATCTCAACAGGAACTTTAATCATTTTGCAATCAAATGTTCATGCTTGTTTGTTGTTAGGCACTTGATATGGATTATGGGGTGATCTTGAAGAAGGAAAGGGTTTTGACCATGATCTTGTTCTTTCACCTTAAATGGGGGATTAAATTTTGATCCTAGTCTAGTGGGACCTCCCCTAATGACCCAATGGGTATAGGAGGGGCAATACTTGTGAAGAATTGATTGAGATAGCGTAGTTCCATCTATCCCTATGTTATCCTTACCACTTCCCATTATACATTACAAGCCTTTATTTCATCTACGTTCTTGAGGTTCAACTGACCATGGTTCTTTGGGATTTGGCACCCATACATCCACATACCTGCGTAGTCTCGAAGCTTTGCCTTGGGAGGTTGTTTCCATTGAAAGAAACAGAAATAGCATGTCATGGCCATAAAAAAACAAAAAAAGGAAAATCAAAATGCAAAATATGGCCAGGGACATACAAATTAGCACGCGGGCAATGTAGAAAATCCATGAAATTCTGCAACTGCTAATATGAACAACCTGAAACTAATTTCTTTTCATATAGACACATAATTTCTTTACTTATTTTGCAGTGGAATAGGAACAAAAATAAATACACAATCACAAAATTCAACAACACAATTTTTCTTGGGAACCCAACTAAGAAAATCCTCTGCTTGCTTGAGAATTTTATTGATAGAAGAATGAGCAATATATCTCTTACAAAACACTCTTGCTCCAATAGAGAATACAATGATCTCCATGCTTGAACTAAGCTTGAAACAATCTATAATACCCCTGATCTGTTTACCTTCTTGCCTTGCTTGAATGAGCTCTGAAATCCTTGCACAAATCTTGGAAATAACCTTCTATTTCTCAAGAATTTCCTCCTATTTCCTAACGCATTCCCAAGGCAATTCTTCCATCTATCAACTCACACAAGCCTTCTACTTGACTCACTCTCTCACAAGCTCACACCCAAAACTCGTGCTCAAGAATGAATACAATTGTGCCTTCGTTCCTCATAAGGAATTCGAATGGCTAAATCTGGCAAATTATATTTTAGAAAATTGATTTTGTGATTGATAAGTTAATTGAATTGAACTAACTCATGCAACTCGTCTCATCTCAATTCTAGAACTTGAGATTTAGTCACTTGTCCTTTTCCCAAATTAACTCGCTCTAGAAGACAATTAACTCGGGCTTCCACTTTTGCACATTAGTTAACTACTTCATAACTTGTCCTAACTTTTAGGAATGGATCCTGAATTATAGGAATTCGTCCTAACTTATAGGTAACTCGAGCATGCTAAGGATAAACCCGTTATGGTCCCTTTGATTAAGGCACAAATCAAGGAACCTTTTTCGCTACTATTTTCAATATGCAAAAGCATAGCATGAGCTCTACCTCACTCATATGGCCATCACCCAGTTCTTGGGCACATGCTTGCCCTATTACATCAAAAGAAGGAACCCTAACATGTCCCAACCCGATGACCGCTGTACTGCCTCATCATTAAGGGGTAAAACAACTATTAACATCATTCAAAGCAAGCTCTAACCCTTGATCTATGAGCAGTAATATAAGGAAAAATCAAGAAAAAGTAAAAGGTGCACAACACGGGTGGAAAGCAATGGCCGAGTTGATAACTTATGCACCCAAGATTTCTCCCTCTTGTGAAATTTCCTTAGTTGCAACTACTAGAATTTAATCTTCTATCTATTGGAGATTATTTGTCTTTAGAATTTTGATTACAACAAATAATGATTAAATCACTACTGCAATATTCACAAATAAATATAGGAACTATGAAATTATGCCCACACAAAAAATAATTGACACCAGTATTTTTGGACAAATTGTCCTCGGAAAACCCCAATGCGGGGAAAACAAGTTTTGCAGATGAGGGTTTAATATTATTCTTCAACAAAAATTGAGAATTACAATTTGCTTGCCTCTCATTGGCAAAGCTCCAGAAAATATTTTTCTCTTCACAAATATGATCTGGAAACACAAAAGTCTCCCCCTGCAAGTGTGTTCGGCCTCCTTGTGCAACTCACACTCCTCCCGACAACTTGCACTGGTTGCTTCAAAAATTCACACTGCCTCTTGGAAAATTCCTCTACAAGTACAACTGGCTCCAATACTTCCTCTGACCCACTCACTCTGCCTCCAGGTGATAGATTCGACACTGGCAAACTGAAACAAGCTCCTCTCTGTCACCCGCACTGCTAAATTCGGCCTCCTCTTCTGCAGATGAAATCGATCTCCTTCCTTCCACTGGAAACTGGAAAAATCACTGATAGTCCCACCCGTGTTCTACTAAAACCCTTTTGTTGGTGTCTCCCTTGCTCAAACTGCGCCCTTGCTATTGCAACTAACAATCTTTGAATCCAACAAATCTCAACATTCAATGAACCTACTGAGAATTCGAAATTGGGCTTAATACATGCCTTTGATGCAAAATGGAGTAAAGTCTTTGTGAGTCGTATGGGTCAAAAGGCTTCTAAAACTCCCTCCCAATCACATGAGAAGGGGCTTGGCATATCAATGTTCATTTTGAATTGATCTTCTTGTGAGATGAGCCTAATGATTGCCAAAAAAGTAAGTCAGTCCACAAGAGACACTCCAAACTCTTGAGCCACAAAGTACCATTCCTTTCTAGCCACTGAGAATTGGTATCCCACAAATCCCACTAGAAAAAGATCTTCTTTCAACTGAGTCTTGTTTCATGGAAGCGAGAAAGATTAGAGACTCGAGTGTCTTCCAACTTTCAACTCCAAAGCGGCCTTTTGGCCAAATTCCACCCAGCTTAGCTGCTTGACATCTGCTGATAAACTAAACCTGCCACCTTTCTCCAACCTACCCAAATACTCTTGATGACAAAAAATTTTCAATTTAGAAATTATGAGGAGTAGGGATGCTATCATATAAGCCAAACAGATCCTTGGTTTTACCAACATATTGAGCTGAGAGTAATTTGTGCCACAACAAGACTTGCTAACGGGACGTAACATCTAGAGATCTAACAATCCACTTAGCTACCAAAATGCTACCTTGAGTTGTAGTATCTATTGAACCAAGGCCTTCCTCATCCTTGGGAATAATATAGACATCCCAAGACACCATGGATGATGGGAAGACTTTGGGCCCTGTTACTCACCAAAAGTGGGTGGCTCCATAGGAGATTTTTTCTCCTAGCGATCTCTTCCAACCGAAAACCAACAACCCTTGACAGCCACTGAGTAGTCGATGTGACGTGCCATTCTTATCTCTACCATTTGCATCAATTGTGTGTTTCCTCACTCATTTGTCAAGAGCACATGTTGGAAGGCGGGCAATTCGATCCAAAAGGTACTTTATTCATTATGTAATCAGGTGCGTATGCTTGCTTTTCATTTGGACATTTGGCATGGATTATGGGGTGACTTGGAAGAAGGAAGGGTTTGTTGAAAATAGTAGCATCGGAAGTCATTCTCCAAAGAGAGGCCTTAAATGGCCACCTTGAGGCTAGCTAGGGAAAATTTGGAGAATCAATAAATCCTGTGAGCCATTGCAAAAGTCAAGGCGATGGTAGAAGCCTTGTGAGCTTTGACAAGAGTCAGGATGAAGGAGCTGCTAGTGGATGCCTGGTGAACCATGTGCAAAATCCAAGGCAATGTCTTGTGAGCTCTTTGAGCAACAGTGATGATTCAGTCTAGCAAGAGTTAGGACGGATGAAGAAGTCTTGTGAGCTAGTACTGGTATGATGGACTCCTTGGCCTGTTGTGATGTGACTACCTAGGACTTGGCCCCTCCTAGGCTTACTCCAACAAGTGTCCAAGTTGTAGTACTAAATGATCACATGGAAAAGACCTTCTTCTTATTGTTATCTTGAACATAAGTACTTAAATGTAATTGCAGGTGAATGGACCATGTTGATTGAGAGAGCTATAAAATGTCTATGTAAAAGCTTTGAGTCATGTAAAAATGTTTGTCATGTAAACTCCTAGTCCTAGTGACTAGTTGAGATGTTATGATGTAAAGGCTAAAAGCCTAAGCTTGCCCAAGTTTATAAAGGCATTATTATATTAAAGATGTCAATGTAAAATTAGAGGGGGGAGGGGCGGAGGCGGGGCACACTTGTGTTTAGAGAGAACAACTTAAGTTGTTAACCCCTCTTCCATGGAGTCTTCTAGAAGGATCATGAAGCTTATCCAATGCCAATCCAAGATTAAATCTAGGCACTCCATTCTATCCAAGAGAAATGATGAAAGGACTAACAGAAAGCAATTCGCCACACAAGTTCTTTTTCTGCAGTTTTTCGTCTACTCTCCAAGGCGCACCTATCCCTCTTGAGTGCCCAAGGTTTCAAGTTCTCAACTGTTAGATAGAAGCATTCAAAGTTCAACAGTCATTTTGCCTAGATCTGGTCTATTTTTTTGCAGTGTGCCCAAGTAATCTTCAGATCTACTTCATACAAGCTCAGATCTAGTTCGAGTTGCTTCAGATTTGACATCTTTGGCTCAAGGCGAGTTGATCTAAGTCATTTGCACCTGCATGCAAGAAGTTTCAAGTTAGTTAAGGCTTCATTTGTCTTCAGTGGTCCTCTCTCCCAGCAAACTGTATTGTAGTGCCCTCAAGAAGGGTTTTGTATCTGCAAATTTGTTCAAGAGCAATAAAGTGAGAAGTTCTTTGCTGGGGTTTTCTCCCTTATTGGGTTTCCCTAGGGTAAATCTTGTGTATTGATGTGTTTGAATATTTAACAATTTATTTCAATTACTTATGCATGTTGATATTCAGATCTAAAGAATTTAAAGTGCTCACATTCATATATGGTAGTTAGATCTAGCAGATCTAAGTGAACAACAAACAAATGTAGCAAATCTGAGTGCAGATCTAAGAGAACAACAAGCAAATCTAGCAAATTTGAGTGTCTAGAAGGATGAAAACCTTAGTGTTGTGGTGTCCTTATAAGTTTTAGATCATTTACAATATGCTGATTTGAAGAACAAAATTTCATGTGTACTTGAAAAGCTAGTTTCTGTTGTTTATATTTTCAGCTATATATGTGACTGCTACAAGTTCAGAATTTTAATTCTGTTATTGAAGTAATTCAATATCTGGGTTATTTGATAAAGAAACATAGGACATCGGTCATCTTGAGTTAAGAAAATTTTAACATGGTATAAGAGCAGGGTGTGTAGAGCTTTGACTTGCAGCATTTGGACTCCGAATAAATCAGAGACTTATTTTTCCAGATCTACACAAGTTTATTTGTAGGTTGAGTTATGGCTTCCTCCTCCACTGCTGAAGGAAGACCGATTGGAAGGGTCCTCCAACTTTCATGTTTGGAAGATGAGGATCACTAACATCCTTAAAGAGCAAGAATTGCTCCACTTTATCAATTCTGAACCAGAGCGCCCTACCTCCATTGATAGAAACAAGGCAAAAACAAGGAGAATTATATTTGATTCTGTGAAGGATAATGTCCTGGGGGTAATGGCAGTTGCAATGACTCCAAAACAATGTATGGATTCACTTTTCAATCTATATGAGAAGTTTGCAACAAGTCAGAAGAGATACTTAAAAACATAAACTAAAGTTCCTAAAGCTAGAAAATGGAGAGACTATTGCAGATTTCTGCTCAAAGATTAAGCAGATACGAGATCAACTTATAGCAGTTGGAGTCAAAGTTGAATATTGTTGGCTTGTTGGGGCCTAACCCAGGTTCAGAAGTGATTTAGCCAAACAAATCCCGAAACTACCGGCCATTTCGGCAATAGTTTGCGGTGCGCGGACTGAGGTCTCACCCGAGGTAGTATGGGAGGGTGTTGGAACCAGGTTTCCACACCCTAGGGATGTCTTGATGAAATCTAGGAAGTTCGCTAACCGAGCCTGCGCGCTTGCGCCACTCCACGCAGCCGTCTGTCCTTCACAACTTGTGCACTTGCTTCCGCGCAGCCCTGTAAAGAGTGCGAAGAGGTGCTGTTTAGATCTTTTATCCCTACTGTGCTATTATTACAGATCTCAACTTAATTGTGTGGGCCCAATATTCTCATTAATCATTCAACATTCATAACAAGTGCGCGCAATCATAAAACTGTAAAGAGATGCATAAATATAACAAAAGCATAGATACACAATATTTTAGAATCAACTTATCTTTTATTAATTCTCTGTTCAAGTACAATCCCAACTTCGCCCTGCACACTCAGCTGCAGGGGTCCGCACACATAGCTGTGGACTCTACCAGGCCTCTATGCACTTAGCTTCTGGGGTCCACGCACATAGTTGCAGACTCTACCAGGCCTTTGTACACTCAGCTGCAGAGCCTCTTCCTACTACTACAATCCAAGACTCAGATTCACAGACTCAGAGCTAATTCATCATCCAAAAACTATGACTTACATCTTAGAGCCGTGCTTTATTTATACAATCCCATGGTCCGTGGACCATGGGTAGGCCGACATACTTACATTAAAATACATTATCTTAGGGCGGACAACCCTAGACTCTTGCACTTTGCACCCGCATTTCGCGGGGTCTTTAGATTACACTTGACCAAAATGCGTGCTTCAAGCCCCAAAAACCTGCTATGGGGGGATCCGCTACCCAACAGGCCCCCAACACAATCATCGTGACTCGTCCTCGAGTCATTCTGCTGGTGTGGCGATCTTTGCTTGAAGTCCATCCAACTGTGCTTGTGCTGCGCAAAGGTTCGCAACGCACAATGCTGCCATCGTCTGGATCTGCTCCATTTCTGCTTCTGAATCATCTGCATTTGACTTGATTTTCTAATTTGATGTCGGCTTCTAGTACCTGTGTTTATAGTCCCGCACCTCTGTTCGGCTTGTCGGGTTGCGAACACTGTGCTTTGGTCAGTTAGCCAGACAACCGGCCCACTCATGTAGGGCTTCAGGCGACTGCCATTTACTCTTCCTGGGAAGGGTTTTCCATTAAGTTTGACTAGCTGGACCACGCCTCCATCTGTGACTTCTTTTACCACATATGGTCCTAACCAATGCATTTTGAATTTCCCAAGAAATTTTTTGAACCTGCTGTCATACAACAACACTAAATCGTTTACCTTGAATGTGCACAACTTGATATGGCGATCGTGCCAGGCTTTCTCGCGCTGTTTCTGTACCTGCTGATGAAATCCCGCCAGAAACCGTTTTTCCTCGAGTTCTTCCAATTGCACGAGTCTCTCTTCCAAGGCTTCGCGGTCCGACATGCTTGTAATGGCTGCTATTCGTAAACTAGGTACGATGTATTCCATTGGCATCACTGCTTCCGTGCCATAGACTAACCTGAAAGGTGTCTGACCCGTCAATTTCTTGCACGTGGTTCTGTATGCCCATGATATGACAGGTATGCGTAAGTCCCAGTCGTTTTGCTGCGCGTTACATACTTTGGTCAGCGCAGTCTCCAGAATTTTGTTGAATGCTTCTACTGTCCCATTAGCTTGCGGATGGTACGGTGTACTTTGCTGATGATACACCTGGAATTCTTCGGTGAGTGCGCTGATGGTTTCATTCAGGAAGTGCGTCTTGCGGTCACTCATTAAAATTTTCGGGCAACCAAACAGTGTCAACACGTTGTTGAACAAAAATTTCGCAGTTGTAGCGGCCCTGCAGTCCTTAACTGGCTGTGCTTTCGCCCATTGAGTCAGGTATTTTGTCGCGGTGATTATGTAGCGCGCACCCGTCTTCCCTTGAGGTTTGATTGGTCCCACAAAGTCGATTGCCCATTTTTCGAATGGCTGCAGCGTCATCTGTGGATTGAGTGGCATCTCATCCCTTTGTGATGGTTTCCCAGTCCTTCGACATATGTCCTAGGCCCGATAGTGTGTTTTTGAATCTTGATGTAGGGTTGGCCACCATAGCCCAGTGCGAAGAATCTTCTGTGCCGTCGCGCGTCCTGCATAGTGTCCTCCTGTGGCCCCCCCATGTGCTTCTGCGAGGTCTGTCCTCGTTCAAATTCAAGTACATATCTTCGCAATATCTCATCGTTTCCCATTTTGTAGAGGTGCCTCGCGATGATAGAAAAGTCCGTCGCGTGCACCACCAATTCCTTCTTCTGCTGGACTGAATATTCCTTCGGCGCAGTCCCTGTGGTTAAAAAATGGACTATATCTTTGAAGTGGCCGTCCGCGACATGCACTGCAAAGAGCTATGCATCGGGTAGTCCTTCTTCCAAATTTGTTGGCTCCTTGCCTGTCTCAATTCGTGATAAGTGATTTGGTCTTGCATTTAGGCGTCCCGGCTTTACGATGACCTCAAAGTCATACTTTTGAAATAGTAATAGCCATCTGCATATGCCCTCCCAACATAGGCTTGTTCACCTGGTATTTCAACGCAGAATGATCAGTATACATCTTGAAGTGCCTGCCAAGTAAATAGTGTCGGTATTTCTGGAGCGCGTAACTATTGCCAACCCTTCATGCTCAATAGTAGAGTAGTTCTTTTCGGCTTTAGACAGTCGCCGACTCGCGAACGCGATCAAGTGATCCACGCCTTCCGCGCCTTGCGTGAGTATAGCTCCCAACGCAATACACAACGCATCAACATGTACATGAAATTCTACGTCCCATTTTGGGAAGACCAGGATGGGAGCGGATGCCATTTTCTCCTTGAGAACATCCAAAATTTTCCTACAATCATCATTCCAACAATATGTAGCGTCCTTTTTCAATAGTTTTTCCATTGGCGTTGTTATTTGTGCATAGCTCTTGATAAACTTTCTATAGTAACCAGTGTGCCCCAACGTAGCGCGTAGTTGTTTGACACTTCGCTGTGCTTCCAAATTGAGAATAACAACAATCTTTCCAGGATCCACCATCAGGCCTTGTTTGCAGACCACATGGCTGAGCAAGTTTCCAAAGGGGACAAGGCAGGTGCACTTTTTAAGATTCAGTGCAATCTGGTGTCGTCGGCAAGTATCCAGCATCAAACGTAAGCTTGCTATATGGTGTTTAACTAACCCAAATACAGTGCAATCGTCCAGATAGACCTCCAAGAACTTGTGGATGTATTCCTTAAACGCGGCCGCCACTACGTGCAAAAATATCGCTGGCGCGTTCTTCAGTCCAAAGGGCATAACAATGTATTGAAAACAACCCCATTCGGTTGCGAAGGTTGTCTTGCTCCTATCTTCCGGCGCGATCTTGATCTGATGGTACCCTGAGAAGCCATCCGTGAATGAGTAAGCTTCTCGACCACCAACATTCTCTAATACTTCATCTGTAAACGGTGTCGGGAATGGATCGTGAACACAGGCGTCGTCAAGCTTCCTGAAGTCCACACATATTCTAATTTCGCCCTTCTGTTTTTTCTCCTGTACCCCCATGGGACTCACCCAGTCAGATTCTTCCACTGGTTCAATAATTCCGGCTGCAAGCATTTTGTCTAATTCATCGCGGACCTTTTATTTATACTTTGGATTCAACCGGTAAGGTCGCTGTTTAACTGGCTTCGCGTCCGGTTTCAAAGTGATCTTCATCATCCCTAAGTCGTCAATGATCCCCTTTAAGTCCGTGATTTTGGTCGGGAACAAATCTTGATATTTGCGGAGTAACTCGGCAACCTTATCTATCATAGCATCGTCCTAATAGTCCCCAACCGTTGCGTACTTCGGCTCCGCATCTGTGCCAATGTTTACCTGCTTTGTTTTTAGCGGCACAGTGATGTCGGGATCCTCAATTGATGGTCCTCTAACTTCGCGACACCCTTCAGTTTCTGGAATATTAATATTTCGGGGGTCGTCATCATCCTCCTCTACTTGCATGTTATAACATTCTAGGGCATTGCTTAACTGGGTTGCCCATGCTGGTTGAACTAACGTTGGTATTTTGAAGATGGCAACTTTTACGGCTTGCAGTGCATCGTCAACAGTATCCGACCATCGGTCTTCAAATGTGAATGTTCACAAAAATTCCTCGCGCAAGACATCCCATTCGCCCGTACCATGTCGGAGTTCCGTCTCAGTATACCAATTCATGGGTATGACATCCAGGGTATGGTAGAATATAAAACAGTGCAAAACACGCATATGGATTTCCAAATTAATTAATTGAATTGATTGAGCAACAATACTCAATAATAATACAGAGATATTTACAAAGATAGAAACATCAAGTTTCTATGTAAAGAATCAGTTCATCTAAGGAAACTGCTAAGGAAAAAATAGCAACAGCTAAAGAATGAGCATTAAACTAAAAATAGTATTATTCTAATACCCTCCCTTATGCTCAATCTATACAACACCAATGGACCCCTGAATTACAAACTTCTCAGGACCAAGAGGCTTGGTGAAGATGTCTGAGGCTGCTCTTGTGGGAACATATCTCAACTGAACGGATCCGTCTTCAACAAGCTGCGAATGGAAGTGGCAATGAGTTTCCACGATGTTTTGTTCGTTCAGGAAAGACGGATTGGGCAAGTTTGAGCACTCCCTGATTATCACCAAAATAAGAGGCTAGGACTTTGCTGGAAACATGCATATTTGCAAGCAACGTCGAAGGGCCAAACTGCCTCACAGGATGCCTAACTGCTTCCGCCGATCATCTGCGGTCTGATTGGGAGAGAGCACAGCTTGACTGCCTTCTTACTAGTCCAGGTGACAGCACGCAGATCCTAGACTAAACACATACCTCGCTGTAGATTTTACGGATCAGCAACCGAAACCGGCAGTTGAGAATCTGTGTAACCACGCAGTAGAGGAATCCGGAACTCGGCTGGTATAAGTCCGATAATCAGAGTAGCCCCAGCATATCGTAGACACGCTTGCCTCTATCCAATTGACTCAGCTAGGAGCTGACATGAAGCGGGAAATGTAGCTCACTGCAAAACTGACGTCTGGTCTGGTGGCAGTAAGGTAGATGAGACTGCCCACTAATTGCTTGATTAAAGTTTCATCCACAGGGAGAGAGGATGACTGAGCTGAAAGTTTGAGCCCTGGTTCCATAGGAGTCGTGGCTGGTTTGCAATCCTGCATTCTGAACCTGTCCACAGGAAACTGCTATTCGCAGGAATCTCCGCTCGAGTAGTTTATAGCTGCTATAGGTGCCCTGGCCGACAGGATCACTCGGGAAAAATAAAATAAACTCTTGCAACTCTCGGATCGATTTACAGAGCCTCCGTATTTGCGCAAATGAAGCCTTTGTTGTTTGAACCCGCGACCTCTGCTACAGTTGGCTTCCACGTCCTCGGTAATGAACGTAACGGGCCCACGTCTTTATTTGCGCAGCTTCGTTGAAATTTGACGTTGCAAATGTGATTCAACACACTATAAAAATAAAGACATGGCTGCGAAGGCTCGAGTCCGTTGCCACCCGATGCTAGATTTGTTAAATCACGCACTGTATTGCTGTAGAATAATTATCAGAAGAACGACGACTTCGAGTCGGTCAAACCGCCGTTGATTTACGCCCGAAGAATCCACGCATGCATACCTTGAAGAAAATCCACACATGCATACAATCTAAATTTGATGATGTAGTTACCTGGAAAACGCACCAACAAAGAACGTGTCTGGAAAAAAATCGCAAAACCCTCGGCTCTCGTAATTCCACAAAAAAAAATCGACCGATTTGAAATCAAGAAAACAGAGAGCAACCTCGAAATTTTTTTAACACAGCTGAAAAAATTATTTCGAAGAATCCATTTCTGTATCGAGATAGACGACTGTAAGCTTTTATCACAGTGAGCAGAGCCGAAGCTAAGACTCAGTGAAGGCTATCTGGCTTACAGAGGCCTCGACCTTAGAAAGGAATGACAGAAAGAACTCAAGAGATCAGGATGCAGAGAGAATAACTGCTAAAGAAATCTCTTTTTCTGGCTCTGATACCATAAAACAGTGCGAAACACGCATATGGATTTCCAAATTAATTAATTGAATTGATTGAGCAACAATACTCAATAATAATACAGAGATATTTACAAAGATAGAAACATCAAGTTTCTATGTAAAGAATCAGTTTCATCTAAGAAACTGCTAAAGGAAGAAAATTAGCAACAGCTAAAAGAATGAGCATTAAACTAAAATAGTATTATTCTAATAGAATAAGTGTACCCATTCAAGCTGAGGTTCTTCCCCATAGGCCTTGGTCCATTTCGGAAGGTGCGTGCGCGGGTCATCTCGTCCATCGTATTTATCTTCTATTCGTGATTGCGGTTTCCCAAATTGTAGGCGCTGATTCCTTCTACATCCGTTCCAATTTTCAAAATTTCCTTTATGTGTTCCCCACCAGCACGCAGGTGTCGCGCACAACGCCCACTTCAACGCATCGAACCGCTGTTGTTCCGGTACTGTGCTTTCAAACTTGCTCAAGAATTCATCCACCGCTGTCAATCCATCATATGTTGGCAGATCTCGTGCCTGGGTTGTTACGCAACGTAGTGATCTAATCATCATGTTACAATTCAGCGTTGTCACTTCGTTCAACTGATTGTGCCAGCGTTCGTCTTCTTCATCTGAATCCGAGGTGCATGAACTTGCGCGCTTCCACGAGATCCTTCCATCTGCAGTCGGATTCACCCAATCCTGATCTCGCTCAGTTATCTTGTAGATACAATCCAGCTCATCGTCGCTTCCATTGTCGTGCACGGGTTCGGTGTAGTGCACTCCTTCGGCTGGATCTAGCAGAACTACTATGCGTAGGGACTTTTTCTCGAATATCATATTCCGCTTCTTCAGGTTGATGACTCCATTCATATCAGTGGCCCAGTCTATTCCTAGCAACACGGGTTAAGGATTGCTGTCATCGACAATCTCTATTACCTCAAAGTCCGTTTGTGTGCTTGCGCCTTCAATATCAATTGTTACCCCTTGCAACCTCCCATGGGCAAAATCTTTTGTTGGTTCACCATTCGTAATTGAATAGGGGACATTGTAACGCGAGCTTGCCCATACGTTCCCATGTTTGCTTTGGTAATACATTCGCCTCTGAACCCAGGTCTAGGATTACCTGATCCATTTCATATTCGCCAATCTGTGCCGTCAATCTCATTTCCCTCTCGGTGTGCAATGTATGCTTCCCCAATTTCCAGACTATGCGCGGTTCCCTTGATCCTGTGCACCTGATGATCAATTTCCAGACTATGCGCAGTTCCCTTGATCCCGTGCACCTGGTGATCAACTCCTATAGTCCCTTAACTGCCTTATTGTTGCACAACAGTTTCATGCATGTCTCCAAAAAGTTAGTAAGCATAGAAGGATCCATCCCTGGCTTTGGTTGATCCTTACTACCTGAAGTAGAGGCCTCTGTGAAGCTCTTCTTAGCTTCCATGAATGTCTCTTTTGTGTGTTCTAAGTCAAACTCAGGTTCCTTTGTAGGAGCCTTGCAAACCCATGTATCTTCCTCAGGCTGCTTCCCCTTATCCTCCCCTGTGGTCGCACCGCTTCTGAGCATCATGTTCACATTTGGGTCTTCTTCGCGCGGTTTAGACCTCATCCTTTGGATATTCTGAGTCGGAGGAGGCTGGAGTACTCGTTTCTCGCGCATCTGTGCAATTAACGTAGGACAATCTATCATTTAATGATCAAACTAAGCACAGTATGAACAAGATACTCTCGTCAGGTTGGTACAATCGTGGGCGTAGTGCCCTGGTCCTTCGCAATTGTAACAAATTAACTGTCCGCGGCCCCTTCCTGGCCCCATTCCTCCTGTCCTCAACCTCGCCCCTGAAATCTAGCGCGCGCCATCCCCGCAGTTGGGTCGAGGCCTCGCGTTTCTGTCTGCATTCTATAGGCTGGGGTCCGATCCATCATTAACTCGTAGCTGCGACAAGTACGCTTGTCGTGGCCTACTGACCTGCAGAAATTACAAAACAACTGCTGGGGAGTTTGTGTATACTTCTGCAACAAATGACAGTTATCCATCGTGTGTTTTCCTCCTATCTGACAGATCGCGCACCATAGCGTGGGTGTCGCACTCGGCCCTGCCTATGCCTCTGGTCTCAACGGCATTGGTCCCCCTCCTGCCAAGTAGTTCGTGAATACTGGGCAATGATCCTTGTCATGGGCCTGGATTTTACATTTTATGCACCATACTTCCTCGTGCGCCTCTAGCTGTGGTGCCCTATCCTGCTTCAAGCTCTGCATTTCCAGGCAGAGATTCTATAGTTGCGCGTGGATTTGTTGAACTCCCAGCCCCGGATCCAGTATCGGTGTTTCATGCAAACTCATCGCCATTTCCAACACTTCGGCCTGGGTTGAAAGCTTCTGTTGTGACAATGCCGTCCTCAGGTGTGGTGTCAAAGATGCCACAAACCATGCGCAGTGCTGCGCATCTGTTAGCGTCATATTAGCCTCACGGATCGTATTCTTCAGCCGCTAATTCAAATCCCAAGGGGGTTTCGCTTGGAAGCATCGTGATCTCTTTGAACCCAATGATTAACTGTGTCTCTGATTTCGGCCGGCTAAATTCTCTGTTCAGCGCATTCTG
>APFE030505218.1:0-43949 GCA_000404065.3 Pinus taeda
ACTTCATCAACAACCAACATCACGGTTATGGATAAACCACACAAAATCGTTGTCATCGAAGTTCATTTTCTAGGCTGCACACTGTTAGTATCACAGTTGGTCACAAGCATTATAGGGTATCTCTATCCTCGGATCTTCGTTTGTCATGGTTATGGGTCATCCACAAACCCACACTTCATAAAAGTCCATTTGCTAGGCCACACATTATCAATATCACAGTTGGTCACAAGCATTATAGGGTATCTCTATCATCAGATCTTCGTTCATCATAGTTATGGGTCATCCACAAACCCACACTTCATTGAAGTCCATTTGCTAGGCCGCACACTGTCAATATCACAGTTGGTCATAATCATTACAGGGTATCTTTATCCTCAGATCTTCGTTCATCATGGTTATGGGTTAACCACATAAAACCCTTCTCTTCAGTGGCACTTCATATTCAACAAAGGCTTCATAGGAGGGAACTGCACGCGATGGGGACCATTGCTTCTTAAGGAGGGAGGAATGACTCGAATGGAAAATGGCATCAACCCATAGTATTCATCCACCCATGGAATTTACCATGGTATTGTAAGTGGCATCCACCCATGGTATTTTCCCATGGTATTGTGACATCCACCCATGGTATTCATTCACCGATGGAATTGACCCGTGGTATTGTAACTAAAAAATACTATAAGTAACAAGCCGCATTTTGTAAAAGGATAGATTGTCCAGCACAATGTAGTCCTTACAGTTATTATCTATTTTAATAAAAAAATTCTTTGTGGTTTTGTTTATTGGGCATTCTACTCTTTTTCTTCTGGAAATTTCAATTTTTCACATCTTGGGGGCCTCCCCGCCAAGATCCATTTCAATCTTTTAGATCTTGAGGGCCTCCCCCTAAGATATTGATCAAGTTGGCAGCTGTAGGATCATCATCTCAACCTACAGAGCTGGTGAGGTTGGCCCTGAATTCAGTCTTAGAAGAATAGAAAGTATTTATTCTAGAGTATTCTGGGCACAAAGAAATTATCAGATTGGGAAGGGATGTGGGCCACTCTTCAAGAGGAAGAGATGAGGCGAGACTTGGTCAAGTGGAAACTCGATGGCAGCAGCAGCAGTGGACCGAAGACCAAGGAGGAGGAGGAGAGTGCAACCCTTGCATGAAAGGGGTAGTTGGAGCAGCATAGGAAGAAGAAGGATGTTTCTAAGATCAAATGTTTCTGGTGTCGTGAATTTGGTCAGTACACTATGTAGTGTCCTCTCAAGAAGAAGGACAAGGATGAGAAACATGATCCACATGTTTCAACTGCAAGGATTGAGGAGAAGGAGTTTGCCATGATTTCCCAGATACCTCCAGGGGAGAGGTGGGGCGATCTAGTACTGTAGTTCGAAAGAACTGTAGATGTGCATGATCCTTGAGGAGGCCACCCTTGGATCAAGACCTTGCTACAGGAGCCCATAGTTAGCAGTAGCAGGATGGACTAGTGTCAGGTGCTACAATTAGGTGCCAAAGTGACAGATGCAGTGGCTAGTAGCATTCAAATATCGAGCATCACAGAGCTAGTGTTGGCAGCAATGCAGTTGGCATAGAGCAAATTCAGCAGTAGCGTAAAGACTCCAGTGACAACACAGAGGCTAGGAGCAGCCAAAAATCGGATGATGTTTGCATCATACTGAACATATTTGGTTCAATATTTTGGATGTTTTTATGTTGTAGTTGCTGTAGAAGGTAACAACAATAGTTTGAGTAGAGTTGTAGTGCAGATGCATTTCGCAATGACATGTAGAGTCAACAACAACATGGATGCAACATTTACGCGGTAGTTGGTGGGTAGTGATGTCAAACATTAGTAGCGCAGAGGGAGATGTTGTAGAGTCAAGGTGATGCTTCAACAAGTTGCATTACCAAAGCACATTCCTCGCTAAGAGGGAGTGTTGATTTTTGGTAGCATAGGATGTGCTCTAAGCCTCAAAATTGGCAGGGAGGATAGGACACATGTATTCCATAATACACAGAAATTGTTTTGGGAAATTCCACTCGGAGACGATTTTATTAAAATAATTAATTATTTTTAATGGATGCCTAAGTCTAAACTTAGGAAATTAAAATAATTAAAGGGTATTAATTAAATTGGGGATGAAACTTCTAGAAGAAGACGAGGATCAAGTCAAAATAATCTGATCCATTGATTAGAATCTAATATGGTCCGTTGATTTATCAACGAGAAGAATATAAGAAGAGGCTTGATGGGCATTTTGAAAACACATCGGGTGAGAGATCAGAGATTGATTTTCTCAAGAGAGCAGTGCAACAATTGTCGAAAAGGTCATTGAGGAGATTTCTTGCAGTGAGGGGCAGAGATAATTTTTCGGTTGGAGAGTTTCCTGATCCGATGATACATTGTAGAGGAGGCAGAGATAGATCCAGAAGAAACAACACAGAGCCACGCTGGGCAGTGTAGAGCCATGTTGAGGCAGCGCATAGGCTGAGAGGACATTCAAATTTGCCGGAGAGTGGAGTTTTAGAGCCAGAAGCGGGGGTGTGAGACCGGAAGGGCAGAGGAGTCCAAATTCCAGAGGTAAATCGACCAACAAGAAGGGTGACGCAGAGCCTAGTAGTTGTGACACTGGACTATGTAGGCTGATGCAGAGGTAGTGTGGGGCTTGGCAACTAGAGCCTAGATTAGTATCGAATTTCTAGTGATAGTGTGAAGTATTTCTCTCTAATTCTCCTCCAGTCAGATTCTATGTATCAGATAACTAGTAAGGCATCCAAATATTTTATTTAGAAACTACCGCAAAATAATACAAACCCTCAAATATTGCACCAATTTTCCCGCATTGGGTTTTTTCGGGGGACATTTTTCCAAAAACAATGGTGTCAATTGTATGTGTGGTTATTTATTCTTGCTCAGTTCTTGTTTCCGCATATAATTTAATTAGTGAAGATTGCAGTCGTATTTACTTCAATATTTACAATGTAACACAGTAAATAACTTGCATGAATTAGCGAGTAGGAGAAGTAATATCAATTTGATGCAATAGGGATTTGGGTCACCAGATTTTCACACTTATCTCTTCTAGAGTAGTCACAAGTTTTGCCTTGGGATCTACTTCAACTACTACTTTAGGGTTCTCTTCACCATCATCCTCTTTTATGCAATTGGTGCCTTCATCCTTGTCTTCAAATGTCCTCTTTAGTTCTAGATTATTTTTTTCTCTTTTCCACCATCTTCTAGTTTTGAGGTCATGGGCAAAAGTCCTTTTTAGTGAAGATCTAGAAGATTCTCCCAAAGTTATTTTTTTTTATGAAAATTTCTCCATTTTGACTTTTAAATGATCTGGTATACCACTCAAGATTGCTTCCATTTCTTTTGTATTGGATTCTACTGACTCGTATGTAGTAGTGTTTTTAGTGACAATTGATTTGCATACTTCACTGCCAAGGGCCATGAGAATGAACTCAATTCTTGTACTCCATAGTTCAAAATTTGTTTAATTGAACATGGGGGCTTTGCCAATCTGATTTATATTTGTTTTAATAATTGGGGAGGAGATAATTTTTTGAGGTTTGGAGCCTTTCCTTCTTGATTTTTCCATTTGTGTTTGTACGATCTACCTTCCAATTGTTAGGCTATGCTTGAAGGTATTGCTTCTAATTCCAATTGCTACAAATAATCAAGGGGGGTGAATCAATTTTTATTTTATATTAGTTAAAATAACTTAATAAACGAAAACAAAAAATGTACAAAAAAATAATTATTATACTAACAATAATGACAAGGAATCCAATCCTCTTTACAACAAATCAAGTACAATGATACTTCAGGGACCCAACCCTAGATGAAGACTTCAATCTTCAAATCAACTAGGATCCAACATGTACTATACCACCAAGCTCCAACTTGATCTATTTGAGGACTCCAATCCTCTAAACAGTTCAAGCTCCAACCTAGTTTTCCACAAGGTTCTAGCCTTGTGTGAGGACTTCAATACTCTAGGGCTCAACCCTCTACTTTGACGCTTCAAAATGGTTTTAGTACAGCTTCAAGACTTCAAATATTATCTTCAACAAGTCATGAATGATCTTCTCCAACAAGGCTCCAAAGATGTCATCAAGAGGTCTACAAGATTACTTCAAAGGGTATCTAAATATGTCTTCAATATGTCCTCCTCAGGTCCTTTTCAATCTAGCTCTATGAAAGTGTCTCCAAGTCTACCTTATCATCAGCTAGAAAATCATCCCCTCTTCATATCCCAAAATATACTTCATCATGCTTTCAACGATGATGCTCTGTGATGTTCTTAAAGATGACCTCCATAATTTATCCAAGTTTATCTCTGAACCTTTGACTCCAAGACGAAGAGTAAAGACTACTTCAACAAGTCAAAGATTAACTTTAAAGATGCTTTCAAAGTTCCCTCCAACAGTGCTCCAAGAGTGGCCTTTAAGGATATCTTCAACAATTCTCTAATTAGTCAACAATGCATCAAGAGTTCTTCAAGATTTTATGCTCCAAAAGATAGCTTCAGTCATCTAGGCTGCTTTCAAATCTGCTCAACAAGACTGCTTCTAACACAATTGTCCTTCTATTCCAAAGAGTACAAGAAGGGGTTGCTCCAAATCTAAGTATAGGTCTAGCTTCAAGATTTCCTCTACGATCTGCTCCAACAAGACTTCTTGGGTGTCTTTAATGTTGGTCTTCAAGTATAGTCTTTAGGAATTTTTTGACAAGTCTACAAAATGTGATCTGCTCCTAGAGACTTTAATTCTAAAGTTTCCTACAGATCTATATGCCAAGTCTGTTGTTCCAATTTATGAGACTACTCAAATTTGCATGAAAAGATCACAAAGATGAATGTTCCAAGGTGCTACAAAAGTCTACAAATTTGTCTTTGGACTGAGCCACAAACAAAGCCTAAATTTTGAGGTTTCCACAAGTCTGGAAAATGGCCGAAATAGAGGTTTCCACAGTACTAAATTTGGGGCTCCATAGGGCTGAAATTTCAGATGCTACAGACATTACACAGACCCGAAGTTGCAAAGGATGTTGTAGGTCTGAAGTTTCAGTGCCAAGGTGTCATAGGTCTCTGAAGTATGCCAAAATTCTACAGAAAGGAGGGGCTTCCTTACTTGGATCTGACAAGTATTTCTTAACTCAAAATTTTGGGTGCTAATAAAACTTATTCAATGTTGTTGCACCCATTTTCCAATGTTGTTATAGTAAAGTATGTTGCTCTTGGGCTCATACAAATTGTCTATATGATTGTAACTTGTAAGCTGAGTATTTCAGTCTGACTATATCTTCTCCATGTTGTAATAACGAAAATTTAAAGGTACACCCTTACACCCATAAATATCTATGTGACATTATACTTGAATTTCGAGTGCATAAGGGTATATGCTAGACTAGTAGACAATCTTCTCATTGTGTGTGGATCAGATAGATAGTCAAGTCTTCTTCTTGCAATAACCCCACAATTAGGCCATTCATACTACTCTTTGACATCATTAGAATATGTGCATCATTTTTTACGTCCTACTATGAAGAAGAGTGACAAGTTAGAGGAACAACACAATCTGGAGTCTTGTCCTATTTTAGTTTAATTTTATCATTCCATTCTCTCAAGTAGGAATACTATCCTTTTTAATATCTAAGATTATTTGTTACATTCATCAAGTCTTGTCTTACTATATGCAAGACAAGTTAAAGGAGGAGAAGAATCTGGAGTCATTGTTTAAGGTCATAATGCAAGATGTATAGAGGGATTACACTCCTCAAAAGTGTTGGGGAATTACACCAATATTCCAACTTAGAGTCGAGGTAAATACCAGTTGTATGGAGTCGATCATTGGTATATGAAGCCCTTCCTCATCCATGCACCCAGGATTTCATCAATGCATTTGGCACCTAGGGTTCACTTCAACAACGTCGGACATCACATTGGCATCAATGGAAACCTCATACAATATGAATGTGGCACTTTTCTACGTCATTATCTTATAGTTGGGTTTTAGCTTTCCTAGGAGTCGTACCATACATATGAGTTTGCCTACTCCTTCGACTGGTTACTCTTCTAGTGACTATGGAGCATGCTCCAATTCCTCCTTTGTTGTTGTAGGATACCATGTGGTGCTCATTAGTCATGCTACCAAGTCACTTTTGTGTCGTTCGATTATACATTCAAAGGAAGTCTTAGCCTGTGTCGACCATCTATAGTTGTTTTTTTACCTTTTTGAGTCGGCCATCCCTGTGTCAGTTGTACTTCATCATCTCATGACTTCATTCATTAAATCATCTCGATTTGTTCTGTGTTTATTGATTGGGGATACATCAAGGCCCTCATTCGAGAAATCTTCTCCTATCAACTTCAATTCATTATCCAAGAGCTTGATCTAGGAACCAATAATACCTTGTAGCTTGCAAACCTTAGTGGCGGGTTTCCTTGCAATCGACAGTGGGTTTACATTATTGAATCCTAATCGGTCGAGTCTTTGATTATTCAATGTCATCTCATCTATTCACACTTAGTAGATTGTACTAAGTATCTTGGGGTCCATTTTCATCATTGGTGGGTCCCCTCGCATGTATTAACGGTACACCTCATTGACCAGTAATCAGGGGGTTTCTACAATGCTCAACATCAGCATATGTATTTGCATGCCGTAGATTTGTACCATCTGGGTTATGTTGAAGACCTTGGGTTAGGGACATTCCACTCTTATATGGCACCCTTCCAAGGTTGCATTGGAATTATGTATTATTTATGTACTTTGAGGAGTACTCTAGGGAACCTCATGTCTTATATGTCCATAGTCTTATTGATATATACTGTGACATAGATCCACACTGTATATGTTGGTGGCTATGATCTATTTTGATTTTTCACATAGATCTAGTGTGTATTGTTCATGGCCATGTCTTAGCATTTCATGTCATGGATATGCAGTGTATGTTTGGCGGCCTTTTTTAGTTCCTCTTTATGATCTAGCATGAGTATACCCACCTTGGGGATGTTATCAGTAGAGTTGAGACTTCAACACTTGATTTTCTCCAATTCAACTTTGCATTCCTGGCTCCTTCCTCCCATTTTGTGCTTTAAATTTTGATGTCATGCATTTCAGCCATCAGTGTCTCTTCTAACCTCGTGAATTAAGGGGCATCAGTTATAACCCTATTTTCCACTCCAGTATAATAAGAGAGATCCAAGTTCAATTTACCTCAGTTGTTGGCTAGAATGCATCCCCTCTCACCCTTTTTTTACTAATGTGAGATTTATTCCATGTTAAAAGGGTGGAATTACATGATTGATCTATTTCTCATAATTATTTTGTCAAAATTTCATAATTATGAGATACAAATTATTTCATAATTGAGATAATTGAGAAAAAAAACTCAAATGTAAAAAAGGTTTCTAGTGTTTGATATTCCCAAGGAGATCAACTTGACCCACTTGTATATGTGTTGGCTAGGGGTCTGTTATTGTAAAAGTTTCCCAACTTCTCGAACCCATAGGTATCTAGATACAATCTCCCAGAGGATAGAATGAACCTATATAATCTCACCAAGAGGAAAGGGGGTTAGAGAAAGTATCCATATTATAGTGCGAGAGCTTTGTTGTACTGGGAAAAGGAGGCCAAGTTGCAACTTGGAAGAAAGGCCTCTCTTGTTTGGAGGTATACACCTTATGTATTATCATTTTGGATTAATAGAAATATGTTCCTTTTCTATATCCATGTTTTGAATATGTTTTTTTCTTGCATATGTTGGTTTTAAGTTGATAGACCCTCTGCGGGAAGGCCATTGTTTGCTTGTTTGGTGGTGTTGTATATATGGTGTTGTTTTATTGCAAGTGGAATGAGATCTTAAAGTGTAAGTGGGCTTCCTTTGCATCAAACCCAAGATAATTAACCATCCTACAGTATACCAGGTTTCAACTTATAATCTTCATCTTATCATGTACAAGTCTTGAATGTATTTGTTTGTGTAGGAAATGATTGGGTTTTGACTCTTTAATCTTGTTCATGATCACACACACACACACAAATATGGGTAGGTCATCTTTTGATCTATTGGGTTAAAAGTAGCCTGTTGGCTCAGGCAAAATTCTCCATGATATCCCATTATGCATGTGCCTTATCAAAGCTAGAATCTTTCCAACCTCCCACTAGAATAAAAGTGCCACTAGATCAAGAAGTAACTTGAAAAGGCCTCTCTCTCTCTCACCTCTTTAGCCAAAGACCTTAGACTAGACAAACTACAATGTTCATGGTGCACTATTGTTCTTCAAAAACAACTCTCCATTGTACATATGTCATACAAGAAATTGAAAGAAGATTTTTTTCGACCTAGGGAGAAACATAACATGATCCAACCTACGAACATCCCAAAGGCATATAAAAAGAAATGGATCCAACTCCTTTCATAAGATAAGTGGCATCATTAATAAGTTCCATGTTCATGCCTCCCTCTAACCCTTAAAATTTTCCATATGTCTTGAAGCTCCATTATCCACATATTATCCAACACTATACATAAGGTGAGAGGACATGTAAGCGACCAAAGCCATATCCATATTGGAATTCAACATTGTGAAGAAGATCCTCCACATATCACAAAGGGTTTTTTTTTCATCTATCATAACGAATCAACCATTGAAAATAAAATCATACTAGTCAGTAATCCCTAGAACAATCAAACACTTATCAAAGGTCCTCTTAGACACCACACTAGAAAAAGTAAATCCATAACAACCATCAATGTAGAATACCCATCATCTCCCATTGCGAGAAAAATCCATCATAAACACACACTAGTGTTTCACACCCAAGTACCTCTTTCAGGTAACCTCTAGCTGAAATACAAGTTCCCTCTTATTCTAGAGTGATCTTACCCATAACAAGCTCTAAAACCATGTATAATTTTTTGCACTTTTACTTTTAATGCAAAACATAAATTTGATTCCATTAACTAGAGGTTTCATAGATCTTAACCCTATGAATTTTTAGCCTTAGGTTGTTATGAAATAGAGTACAAAGCAATCAAAATGGTACAATATTTCAATTTATGACTTAATTTTCTAATCAATTTCAAGAGGAAATCTACCAAGCAACCTATATAAGTTACAGTAGATCTAATAAGTCGCTTTTAAACTAGTGACAAAAACAACCTTTTATTCTTAAATGATGATGTTGAATCGCTTAGCAATTGTTCATTTACTTATATTAATTCATCAAGACATGTAATACCTGAATGTATATGGTTGAAAATCAAATTAAAATTTTCAATAAGTTTTGGACCATTGAAAAGTTCATTAATATGCTCAACATGAAGTATACCATATTTTTGTCTCAAGGCTTGTACAAGTTCACTAGCTCTCTAAAACCCTAGTTAGGAAAAAAAACATGAAAACCCCAAGTTAACTAAGGAGCTCCAATATGCAAGAATCACTCCAACACATCCTCCAAGACCATAAATTATCATCTTCTTCTTCTCCACTAAAGGTAACCTAGGCTTTTATGACAAAATCCTAATCTCAAACCTATGAGGGATAAACGCTAACCCTAGACTTCTAAGATCCTCCAATATAGTCTAAGTAGACTAAGAAACCCTAGAAACTCCAAGAGAAATAGAGATCCAGTACAAGTAGAGTGCCAGGAGGGACAAAAGAGTGATGATTACCAATGTATCATCCATAAGAGTAAGCTTTGGTCACAATAACAAACTCCAAATGAAGATTTTTCCTTTGGACTTTGTAACCACCTCAGGCTCATGAGGAATCCCTAGTGACTTCCTCCAAGAAGCTAAATACAAAGAGAAGAGATATAATAATGCCATATGATGATTATGATGACTCCTTCCTTGATTTATATTAGAGGTAAAATAGGCTAACAATACAATATGAATGTAATCCATTACAAGTGGCATGCAACTATCACTTGTAGGCCAACATAAGTCAAGCGCTTTACTCCAAAATACACATGCCATGGTCCAAGATGATGTCATACACAATAAGGGATATAAGCTGGTTTAACTACACAAGCTAAATTTGCATCCATCCATCGCAACCCTCTAAAGATTTAATATATCCTTCTAATCAGTGTACTCTATTAGGTTCTCTTGCTCTTGTAAGGGTGTTGTCATAGCTAGGTGTCCTTATGAAAATTGTAAGCCTACAACAAGAATTCAAGAAACCCCATGCTATATAGGGCCTGATGCACTTTTCTAATTGATATGCTTTTTTATTGTTAGTATTTGTTTTGCTAATATCAATTACAGATTTATAAACATGTGTTTGCTTATTGCTTCTTGTACTGAGGTTTCATTAGCTGTTTGTGTATGTAAACATGTAAATTTCCTTAAGTTTAATATGACATTCATGAGAAAAATAGCTTCAAAAACAAGTACTGAATAGCAGACATTCAAAGTACAACAAACCATCAAAGAGACACTTTAACATAGTGTTTTGATGAAGGAGTTCACCCCTTCTGGGTTACAAATCCTTGGTCCAATATTCATGGCTTGGGCCTCTGTATTAGCTCAATATGGAAAATGTTGTTTTAAAAAGCTCTATGACTCCTGATACCTGCACTATTGTGTTTAGAATGTCGAAATTAGCCAAGGATACCTCTTCCTGAGCTCAATTTGGTTGAAAATTGTCTTCTCTATGACTAAGACAATATTTTTCCTGGAAAAATTCTTCTAATTCTGGAATAACTCCAATTAGAACCGCTAAATGTGGAGGTGGGCTCAAAATTAGTGGCACTGCCAAAATTTCATTGTTTTAAACTTGGGCTTAATTAATGGTTAATTGCACTTAATTAGCTTTAAACTCAAATTAGCGCTAACCATAACCTTAACATCCGATGGTTTTGGTGGGGGTTGTCACATGTGATGGTTAACATCGCATTAATTGTCGGGTTGATAGACCTACTGGAGCCATCAGAGTGGTTAATCGTTTGTTGCTATAAAATTTGCGTTCACATGCCGGAGATTGTTGTGGTGTTGGTGAATTGTCCGCCAGGTTAACACTAACAGTGATTGCGATGTTTGTTGTTGCGGTCACATGCGGAGGGTTGGCCTACGGGCTGGCCCTCCTAACCACCCACTCCAACATCACTAACTTTAAATGAATGTGGAAAGCTATACGGTTAATTGACAATGGATTACGAAAGCGATTAAGGCTTGTGGTCTGTGTGCTAGAGGTCGCGGGTTCGACTTCGACTTCCACCAAAATTTTGTTGAACTGCACTCTCCTTAGGCCGTTGGGAGGTGCCACCTGGAAGCCTCTGAGATTTCCATGTGGCATTCTTTCATTGGCCCAAAAAAAAAACAATCACATAGTGCCAACACAGCAATCTAAAACCCAATGAAATGATGCCACTTTTCCATCTATGATTCGTTGTTGACCATCATTGACCTTGCCTAGTCACTTTCCACGTCAACAGTACGGACTGCTGACTCTGCAGTGACTGGGCATTTTTTTTGCAAATTTCGCATGTTTAGCAAAGTGATTAGAACACAATAAATTTCTCATACGAACTCAGTTTTCAGCGAAACGAGTTGTGTTAGGATTGTTTTTCCGAGACGGACGTGGTCATTCAGGTTTCGATCCATTCTAATAACTTTGATTTTTGAGCTAAATCTAAGCACCTAATCAGAAGCCTTTTGGACCCCAAAATATACTATCAATTGTTTAGCAGGTGAGGGTATAGCTCCCTCACCTTCTCGATCTGCAATCATTTGGCTTGAGAAGGCTTTTGTCCCTTGAGTCCCTCTCTAAGATGTTCGACATCCCCTCTCTTCGAAGTCCTGATTCTTTTGTCATGTATGAGATCTTGCTAAAGCTCATCTAGATATCCTGGTGAGAAATCATATATTGATGGCAGTTGAACATGCTCTCCTTGATCATCAACCAAAGGAGGCTCAAATAATCTCAAATTCTCAACATTAACAGCATAGTATATTTGCATATAAGGAGGCAAATCAAGCTTAAAATCATTATTGCCAATTTGTTTTCCAAAATTTTAGAAGGACCATAATGAATTGGTTTAAGCCTTTTACCTTCCCCTTGAAGTCTCTCTTTGCTAATACATAACCAAACTTCGTCGCCAACTTAAAATTTTTGATCAACTGAGTGTTTGTCATGCCTTGCCTTGTAGTTGCTTTGACTTTTCTTAAGATGTTCTTGCATTGTATGATGTATCAACTAAATTTGCTCTATGAACTTCCTTGACTTATCGATGTCACTGTGACCATCAATGGCAACATATTTCTCAAAGATGAAGTCCAATGGCGACCTTGGCAAGTACCCATAACATGCCTCAAATGGCATGTGTTTGTGGAAGAATGCTTTGCCCTGTTGTATGCATGCTATATGTAATGCAATTGTTCATCCCACAACTTGGGATATTTGTTTCAATATTCTCTAAGAAGATGAATAAATGTTCTGTTGACCACCTTAGTTTGTCCATCTATTTGTGGATGAAAGGTTGTACTCTTCTTCAACTTTGTGTCCATCATGTCCCACAAATTTGACCAAAAATTCCCAACAAATCAAGAATCTCGATCACTTATAATAGAAGTAGGAAGACCAAAATGAACCCAAATGTTTTGGAAGAAAAGATGAGTTGTTTGTTCAGCTGTAATTTTCTTTTTACATGGTGTTAGTATGCACATCTTTGCTAACCTATTCTACAACTAAGATACAAGTAAGAAAGCTTCGCGTAAATTACAAAAAAGACCTTTGTCGAACGCGTTCGAACTCAACCAGTGTGGTTCATCGTCATGAAAGTTGAAGAAACAGATCGGGCCAGCAATGTTAAATAGACTGAGCAGAGACTCAACGGTTTAAACCTAAACGACTGATTTGACTCTAGGACCCAGGCCAAAATTATAATCATAAATTATCTTATTATTATTTTTTACATATTAGGTTAATAAATATTATTCTATTTCTAGAATAAGAGAAATTAGGTCTTATATAATTGTAGCCTACCTTCTTCTATTTCTAGAAATAGAAAATATATTATTAACCTTAATATTGTAAAAATAATAATAAGATTAAATTTATGAATATAATTTTGGCCTGGGTCCTAGAGTCAAAAATAGCCGTTAGGTAGCTGTTGGAGTCTCTGCTCAGTCTATTTAACATGCTAGGCCTGATCTGTTTCTTCAACTTGTCCTGATGATGAACCACACTGGTTGGTTCGAAACACGTCGACAAAGGTCTTTTTCATGTGATTTACGCCGAAGCTCTTCTTATAACTATGATGGATCACAGAAGCCTCAATCCTACAATAGATACAAGTAATTGTGACCTTTCCTTGACAATGGAAGACCTCCTACAAAATCCATTGAGATACTCTCCCATGGACGTGAATGTACTGGAAGTGGAGTGTATAAACCAAGTTTCCTATTGTTGGATTACTTGTAGCACATAAAGAACATCCTCTTATGAAACGAGAAACATTATCCAACATGTGTGGCTACTAACAATACCTTTGAAGATTCACTACTGTCTTGCCTACACCAAAGTGTCCAAAAATCAATGAAGCGTGTGCCTCCCTTATGATATTGTTTCTTTCTCCCTGTGGAATACACAACTTGCCCAAGTGATACAACAAACTGTTATGTACATGATAATCCAACCCTTCAATTTGGTTTCCTTGACTCAAGCTTGCATATACTTCTTGAAAGTCACTATCATTTGCATATTGTTCTCTGTTCGAGTATAACAGATGAATTTACAATAGGCCTTGAAAGCATATCAGCTACCTTATTGTAGATTCCCTTTTTATACCTGATAACCAAATGAAATTGTTGTAGAAAACCCATCCATCTGAAATTTCGTGACTGTTGCAACTTTCACTGTGATTGTAAGTACTGCAATTTTAATGGTCGGTATGGATGACGATCTCCTTCCCCATCAAATAGTGCTTCTATTTCTTAACACTTTGTACCAATGCATAAAGTTCTTTTTCATAGGTGGGATAGTTAGTTACAACTCCATTAAAGATTTCGTAATGAAATGAAATCAGCTTACCATGCTACAATAAAATTTCTCCCATGGCATAATCGTTTGCATCCTTTTGAATTTTGAATGGTTGTCTAAGAACCAGAAGAGACAATACCGGTGTTGAACTTATCTGTTGCTTCAAAGCATCAAATTCTTTTTGTTTTACATCTCCCCAATGGAAGACTTTCTTGACACTTGTCAATGCATGTAATGGCACTACAATGGAAGAAAAATTAGCAATAAACTTTCTCCAATATTGTGTTTCCCCTAAAAAACTTCTTACCTTTGTAACTATATTAGGCTTGGGCCAATTCAGAATGACCTCAACCTTAGAGGGGTCTATCCTCAACTCACCTCCTCCAACAATGTATCCCAAATACACCAAAGATTCTTGCCAAATTCACATTTTGACATCTTTAAAAACAAATGTTCTTTTCTCAAGACATCTAGTACTTTGTTTACATGCATGACATGTTCATTTCTTGATTTGCTGAATATGAGAATATCATCTAAGTAGACAATGACAAAATCATCTAACAATAGTCTCAATACATCATTCATTACCCTCATGAAAGTAGATGGAGCATTTGTAAGACCGAAAGGCATAACAAGCCACTCAAACAATCCTTGTTTAGTTTTAAATGCGGTTTTCCAAATGTCTTCTTTAACTATCTTAACTTGATGATAACCAATTCGTAAGTATAGATTAGTGAAATAATTTTCATACCTCAATTGATCAAGCAAATCATCGATTCTTGGGAGTGGATAATAATTTTTTACCGTGATTTTGTTCAGTGCACGGAAATCCACACACATGCGCCAAGTTCCATCCTTCTTTGGCACCAAGACAATGGGCGAACCACATGGTGAAGTAGATGGGTGTATAATACCTTTGTTCAATAATTATTGACTTTTCCTTTTGATTCCCATGCTCTCCATAATTGACATGCGATACATGCCAATGTTTGGAAGTGGAACATCCTGTTGCAACTGAATCTCATGCTGAATTCCCCTCTTGGGAGGTAACCCCTTTGATTCCTGAAACATATTTCCATGCTTGCTTACCACATCAAACAAATCAAATTTAAATTTATCATCACAACCTTCAAAATATTCATAATAAATATCATTCTTTTTCTTAATCACGAGAAGCACAAAATGTTTACTTGCATTTACTAGCCTCTTCATTTGCCCTGCATTAACTAAAGAAATGTTCATCTTTTTTCGATGGACTTTCACAATGTACTCCACCCCATTCTTGAGCAATATGTATTTGTTGTTGTGGCAATAAAATATTGCTTTCCTATCATACAAATAAGGACTACCCAAAATAATTGCTGAGATGTCAAGTGGAACTACATTTAACTCAACTTCATCAATAAACTTTTATGTGATGGCAAACTTGAATAAACACTTCCTTATAACCTGTAAGTTTGCATTGTTAACTATCCAACCCAATGGATATGGCTTATGATGAGGTACAGTTTCAAGGTTTAGTTTTTTAACCAAGTCTTCTGAAATTAAGTTTGATTGTGACCCACTATCAAACAATGCATCAATATTTGTATGATTTGAAATCACTCTTACATGAAACAACTCTATTATTGAGTCTTCATTTGGAGTGTTGTTTTGACTATGTGAGGAACTAGTGCTTGCAACAGTTTCTTTCCCTTTTGTGACCTGGCTGAAATCTTAGTCTCATCACCAGAATCTAAACCAAGGTCATCTTGTGTGGTAGTGATCGTCTTTTGTTTTCACTTATTGTTTTGTTTCTTAGGACTTAATTTGGGATGCAATTTCCAGCAGTGGGCTTCATCATGCCCCTCTTTGGAACAGTGTTTGCATGTGATTTTCTCCCCTTATTCTTCACACTTGCATTCTTATTTCCCTTCCATTTTCCACCCTTCTCTTTCTCCTTACCCTTGAATGGATTCCTCTTACTACCCTCTTCCTAAATGTTCTTTCCCCTTGCTTCAAGGTGCGTGGCTTGCACACATATCTCATCCAAATTGTTTGGATTGAACATAAGGATAGTATGTTTCAAATAGGAATGTAAACCCCCAATATAATTCAACAGTGTATCATGGGAATTCAAATTTACTCCTAACAACAAAGCCCTTTTCCTAAACTCATGTGTATAATCTTGGATTGTTTGACCTTTGAGCTTCCTAAAATTCTAAGAGCTCATAATGGCTTTTTTCATATAGGCTAAAGGATAAAATTGTCTTTTAATTGCAGAAACAAATTCAACCGATGTAATGGATATCTTACCATGGATTCACATTTCCTCTTGAGTCTTTGATTCCCACCAAACTAATGCAACTCCTTCTAGCCTCAATGAAGAAAACTGGATCTTTATTTCATCTTCTTGAAGGTTCTGAATTCTGCAGTATACCTCCAATTGTCAGATCCAATTGTCCAAATTTTCAGCATTCACCTCTCCATTATACATGGGAAGTTCGAATTTTATGTCCAATTTGAGTAAGGGAGTCTTTCCTTTTGAGGTTTTTGAATGAGCATGGGCAGTTTCCGTGGTGGTAGTGGAAGATGACGTTGTGTGAGATGATGAAGGTTATGAGGAAGATGATGAGTATGGTGGAGATGGAGGTGGATTTCCACCATTCCCTTTTGAATCCTTCTTCTCATCTTTTTTATCCTCTAAGCTTCCTTCTCCATGTGGAGGTTTAGAACTCTCTCCAACCATTCTAGTGTTCCTCTCTTCATAGAGGACTTTAACCATCTCAATTAAAGTGAAGAAATCTTTCTTGAATTCTTCCTCTTCTGAAGAAGGACCTTCAGGCTCTCTTTCTCTAGACATGATGGTTGTGGATTCAGTTTCAGAAACTGGTACTACTTGTACTTCTTCAATCTCAGTTGAAGGCAAAACTTGAGGAGTTTCAAGTGCAGATGGAATTGGAACTTTGGGTGGTGGAGATTGTGGCCTTGTGGCTCTCCTTCTTCTGGGCATTACTTCAGGAGTTGCAACCAATAGCTTCCCTTCTCCTTTCTATAACTTTAACCTTGTAATCATCACAAATTTTCAACCATTAAAACCCTAATTTCACAAACTCAAGCAATCAAGCAATTCAACCTACTCTGATACCACCTTGATCTATTTTTTATTGTTAATATTTGATGTGCTAATATCAATTACATATTTATAAACATGTGTTTGCTTATTTCTTCTTTTATTGGGGTTTCATTAGCTGTTTGTGTATGTAAACAGGTAAATTTCCTTAAGTTTAATATGATATTCATGAGAAAAATAGCTTCAAAAACAAGTACTAAATAGCAGACATTAAAAGTACATCAAACCATAAAAAAGACATTTTAACACAGTGTTTTGATGAAGAAGTTCACCCCTCTTGGACTAGATCTCCTTGGTCCAACTTTTATGGCTTGGGCCTCTGTATTAGCTCAATATGGAAAAATGTTGTTTTACAAATCTCTATGGCTCTTGATACCTACATCAATGTGTTCAGAATGTCCAAATTAGCCAAGAACACCTTTTCCTGAGGTCAATTTGGTCGAAAATTGCCTTCTCTATGACTCAGACAGTCATATTCCTAGAAAAACTCCTCTAATTCTGGAATAACTCAAGTTAGAGCCACTAAATTTGGAGGCAGGCCCGAAATTAGTGGCATCGCCAAACTTCAATTGTTTTAAACTCGAGCTTAATTAATGGTTGGCTTCACTTAATTAGCTTTAAACCCAAATTAACACTAACTATAACCTTAACATCCGGCGGTTTTGGTGGGGTTTGTCACATGTGATGGTTAACACCGCATTAACCGCTAGGGTAATAGACCTACTGGAGCCGTCGAAGTGGTTAACCATTTGGTGTTATAATATTTGCATTCACATGTCGGATATTGTTGCGGTGTTGGTCAACTATTCGTCGAGTTAACACTAACCGTGACTTCAATGTTTGTTTTTGCGATCACATGCAGAGGGTTGGCCTGCAGGCTAGCCCTCCTAACCGCCTGCTCCAACATCACTAAACTTTAAATGACTGCGGAAATCTATATGGTTAAGTGACAATAGATAGTGGAGGCAGTTAAGGCTTATGGTCTATGTGCTGGAGGTCGTGGGTTCGACCCCGACTTCCACCAAAATTTTGTTGAACTGCACTCTGCTTAGGCCTTTAGGAGGTTCCCTGTGGTGGCCTCCAGGGTTGCTACCTGGCATTCTTTCATTGGCCCAAAAACAAACCAATCATATGGTGCCAACACACCAATCTGAAACCCAATTAAATGATGCCACTTGTCCATTTGTGATTCGTTGTTGACCATCATTGACCCTGCCTAGTCACTTGCCACATCAGTAGTACAGACTGTTGACTGTGCAGTGACTGGGCATTCTTTTTTTGCAAATTTTTCCTATTTAGCAAAGTGATAAGAACACAATAACTTTCTCATACGAACTTGGTTTTTAGCAAAACGAGTTGCATTAGGATCATTTTTCCAAGACGGATGTGGTCATTTAGGTTTCGAGACATTATGAGAACTTTTATTTTTGAGCTAAATACTAAGTGCATGATCACTAATATTCACAATACTCCTCCCAAGTAGAAGGCTTTTTTACCAAGCAAATATACCAATTGACCAATTGTGCTCACTACCAAAAGCATTGCAAGTTTGGTTGAGGACTCTAACTGCAAAATTTAGCAATCGAGGACATTGGTTGCCAAATGGCTCCCACAAATGTGCTGCAAAAACAAAGACTATAGTTATTTCATTGTATGACAATTTAGATTCTAAGTTTGGATAACAAAGAATTTTTTTACAGATTGAATTGCAAACAATTTAACTTAAAAAAATAAAGGAATTGCTCACTTGGTTGATCCACGTGTCTTGCCATCTTTGCCAAGTTTTTGCCAAAGGTACTTGAGGCCCTAGTGAAAACATTGATTTGTTTATGTATTTACAACTGCTCAAAGTCATCAGAGGACCATGCACTCCAAGCTCTCGTACAACCCATATTTAACTTCCCCAGTCTAATATTCTCCTAGCTGATTTTTATAATGATACGTTGGGTTAAGGAAATACCTAGTTGCATGTATTGGGCGATGGAGTTGATTATTCCATCTATTGTTAGTGATCTCCCAAATTGGCCGATATTTACCTACTTTATATTTATAGGTTGCTCATATCTTCTCCATTTCGTGATCCATAGCCTCATAAATGTAGATTATGGCCAATTTTTCCTCATCCACCACCCATAACACCTTAACAAGGGGCTCGCCAATTTTCATAACCTTAGCAGATTTTTTCCAAAAAGAGTTGTCAAAAAATTTCTTTTTTGTGTCTTTTTCATATTGTCTAAAAACCCATTGAGATGAATTCTGTTCATCACAAGAAAAAAAAATCTGCAAGTTTTGTTGTTGAGAATTGAGAGATTGCAACATAAGGAAGTGATTTACAAATATTGTAATGGAAGTCCTAACAAGCTCCTTAGCCCTAGTTTTTTTCCTTATTACGCTCAAAACCCGAGTGGTTGTAGATGTATTTTATGATATAATTGACAGGTTCTGTATTTTTCTTTACCCACTCCACTTTTCATATGTCCTCGAACATGGGGTCTATGCAATGTGCAACACATGGGGTCCAAAATATGGTCCTATATTTGGACTCTAGCATCTTTCCAGCTAGAACACAGTTTGAGGCATTATATGTGATAACCTGCATAACATTTTTCTCCCCCACTATCCTAATCATCTTATCCAAAGCTCAAATAGAATATTTTCATCCTCCACCATATCATATGCATCAATTGATTCCAAAAACATGGTTCCTTGAGGGCAAGAAACAAGGAAATTAATGATAGTGCGGTTATTTCCATCAATCCATCCATCTGACATGATGGAATAACTTGTTTTAGTCCATGAATCTCTATACTTAGGCAATTATTATTCAATGGACAGAATCCCTTTTTGAAAAAGACTTCCTCTCATGCCATGCATACTAGAGCCTTTAAAGACCTTTCCTACAGATATAATAGAGTCTCGCATAGCTTGGTAATAAGGTGATCTGTTAATGGAAAAGGTATCATAGACTATGTGTGTAATTGCCTATGTTACTTAGTGCAATGAATCGAAAAGATTGTGAATAACATAAACACTTAAACAATTAGAAAACATAATCAAAACACATCAACACAACCAAATTTAATAAAAGGAGTTCACCAAAATTCCTGGCTATGTCTCCTGGTCCTTTTGCTTCTAGTGTTGACCTCTCTATTATGTCTTCAAATTGTTGTTACAGGTGTGAGCTCAGAAACAGAGTCTCAAACACAAAAATGGATCTCACCATTGTGTTTAGCTCGAGTTTTCGAGTCAAAATGAGTATACAGTCGACCGTACTTAGCCATTATGACCTCCAGACCCCCTGGAATGGTTCAAAACCACACTTTGTCAACTCTTTTGGTAATATGGTATTAATATACCATGTTTAGTTACAAATTGCAATAAATGTGGAATAATACGATTACATTAAAAAAAAAGGATAAACCAAAGGATCGACGGGCGTGGAGTTGACCCCGACCGTCTAGCCTTTTCCTGGCACAGATCCCGGTACCAAGAAATCCAACAGTTATCGCATCCCACTCGTAAACTAATCCAGACAATCTGCACCGTCGATCTGTCTTGCTTGATCTGACGGTTGTCGCACAATCTCGCACTCCAACTGGCACGTCGGTTAATTCTCTGAAAGCACATGAGAAAAGTTGTTTTAGGATGCTACGTGTCGACCACTAAGTGGAATTGTGTAGATTTATGAAAAACCATTTCCATCCTTTGAAGCGTGCGAGAAACCGTTTACTGCTTCCTTACTGGAACTCAAAGAAGTTTAACTCCTTTTGAATAACCTAATTGCATCTGTTTTCAAGGATAACCTGCTTGCATGTCTCGATGCGATATGCGTCGATCTCCTTTGATCAGATGATCCAATGACTGTGGTGTGAACCAATCACACATATGCCATTCCTTCTCTGCTGACATCATCCAGAACCTGTGACTCATTCCTAGGCTGCCATGTGTCCTGCTGACATAGGCATTGACTTTTGACCTAAATCTTTAATTGGATCTAATTTCTTCATCCGGACTTGGATTTACACGTTGTTTGCACCATTGGATTCGTATTAACGAGCACTTTGACTTGAGCCTACTTTCACCTACATTTGAATAATTTTGATCTGGAGGCAAAATTGAATCCATTTTGGATCACTCCTCCCCACTGGAAGCTTTTGGTCCACCAAAAGTTGGTTTTAGCTATCGAGTAAGTGAGGATAAAGTTACCTCACTTTTCCAATATCTATCCATCATGCTTTACTTGGCTTTGTACCTATGAGGCCAACTCGAAGATACTCAACATTTCCCCTTCGCGAAGTTCTTATTCTCCTGTCAAGAACTGTGTCCTCCTATAACTCATTGAGATACTCGAGCAATAGATTTTCAATGGAAGGTAGCTGACCTTGCTCTTCGGGATCTTCAATCAATGAAGGTTCATATAATCACAAGTTTTCAACATTTGCGACAGAGTAGATTTGCATGTAGGCTGGTAGATCAAGGTAGAAAGCATTTTCACCAATTTTATCAAGTGTTTTGAAAGGACCATATCTAATTGGTTTCAACTTTTTACCTTCCCCTTGCATTCTTTATTTGCTAATATACAACCAGACTTGATCACCAACTTGAAAACTATGCTCAACTCGATGCTTGTCATGTCGACCTTATACTTTTGCCTTCTTTCTAGATGTTCCTATACTGCCTGGTGAATTTCCTGGATTTGTTCAATGAACTTGGTTGCTTTGTCCACATCACTGTGTCCATCAACTGCTATGTCTTTACCAAAGACAAAATCCAAGGGAGACTTTGGTATAAAACCAAAACAAATATCAAAAGGAGATCTCTGAGTAGAATAATGTTTTGCATGGTTGTAAGCATGCTGGACATAACACAAATGTTCATCCCAAAGTTTGGGATGCTTACTGCAATATCCTCGAAGCAACAATATCATTGTCATGTTGACCACTTATGTCTGACCATTTATTTGTGGATGGAATGTCGTGCTCTTCTTTAACTTTGTGTCCATTAACTCCCATAGACTTGACCAAATTTCCCAACAAATCAAGAATCTTGATCATATACAATAGAAGTGGGTAACCCAAAATGAACCCATAAATTTTGAAAGAACAACTTTGCAGTTTGTTCAACTGTGACCTGTTTATTACATGGTGTCAAAATACACATCTTACTAAACCTATCCACAACTACATACAAATAATCATGACCCTTTCTAGACTTTGGCAATCCCCCAACAAAATCCATGGAAACACTTTCCCAAGGAGGAGAAGGAATTGGAGTGGAGTATTTAAGCCTAATGTTCTATTACTTGGCTTGCTTGTAGCACACATAGTACTATTGGAAATATTCGAGAGGGGGGGGGGGGGGGTGAATCAATATTTTCTTTCAATTGTTATTATTACCAATTTAATTCTTCACAATTTAAATATAGAAATGTATAAGTATAATTTTATTGACTAAAATAATAAATACAATATAAATGTGTTCCAAGCTCCAACTTGGTTTTGATGAGGCTCCAACCTATAGGACTTCGACCCTATCTTGTCAAGGCACCAACCTTGGATTTAGGAGCACCAACTCCAAGGACACCGATCCTTCCAGTTCTGAGGCACTAACCTCAAGGGCTTCGACCCTATCTTTCAAGATGAATTAGGTCAAAAGATTGTCCTCCCGCTCTATCTTCAGCTTCCTTCTCCACTCGGCCTTCGGCTTCTACTGTACCTTCTATGTCTACTACACCTTCGGCTTCTACTGCACCTTCTACGTCTACCAGACCTTCGGCTTCTACTGCACCTTTTCCATCTGCCAATCCTTCGGCTTCCTCTGTTTCTTCAAGTTCACGAATTGTGAACTTTTCTTGTTCTCTATGATAGATGCCTAATAAACCTCACCAAAGTGAAGCGTTTCAACTTATATATATATATATATATATATGTATGGGTTTTGCGAATGAATCGAAATGACTCGTTCAAAGGTGAAGGGGTCGACCACATCATCACCTTACCCCTACAAACCTTACCCCTACAATCACAACCTTCATGAAAATCGGAGTTATTCCTTTAATCATGCAATCGCAACTTTCGGAGGTTTGCACATAACATAGTCGATTCCCCTACTGCTGATGGAGCGGATGAGATATGATATTAAACAATTGTTACTAAATTCATTGGGTCCACAACCTTATCGCAATCGACGATTTGACATCCTTAGAAACTAGCGATGCTGCGGATGCGATATTGTATAAAGTCATGTTATAATGGTGTAGCAGGTCCACAATATTATATCACAATCAAAGGTTTTACCGTGACAACCCTATAAGACTTGCGATATGGCAGATGCGATGTTATATTAGGGTTGTTACTATAACCTGTTCGAGTCTGCATGTATTATCGCAATCACAGTTTTGGTGTGACATTGACTTCCGATGAGGCGAACACGATATTACACTAGGGCGTGTTCTATTGGAGCATCGGGTCCACGTATTATATTACAATCTATGGTTTGTGGGACTTCGACTAGCACACGGATTAAAATGGCCTTAATCCCCGCAGTTGAATATGAGATCGACGGCTAGGATTGAGTGCAGGACTTCAACCACGATCAAGGAAATTCGTACTTTCCTACCCTCGAAGTTTCTAATCATCATCAATCTAACAAATCTGTCAATCTAATGATCCAGATCTAATCTATTCCTCCGCCATTCTTCTTCTAGAAGCACTTGTTTAATCTCCTGTGACTTCTCTTCACTCTTCTGCTCTTCCGATAGTTGTTGCTCTTGTGGCTTATCTTCCTATGACCTTCGATAACTATGTTTATGCTCCTCCGCTGTTTTCTTCTTATCGGTTCTTCTTGGGCATATATTACATGCGTTACTTCTGATATGCCTCCTCCGATGTTTTCTTCTTTACTCCTCTAATATCACTGTTAACTCCTCCGTTATGTTAGCTCCTCTGATATTTCATGCGATATCTCTGATATGGCTCTTACTCTTGACTTGGCTTTCTTGTGGCTTCTCTGTGATTTCCAATGGATACTCTTTGATGGCTCTTGTTCTTGTCTTCCAATGGCTTCCCTGATGGCTTTTCTCCTTGGGTCTATTGCTTCTATTATGTCTGTATATATATATTCATTCCATATGTTGTATTCAGTCCTTGGGTCCTTCATGGGCAACATTATGGTCCCAATAATTTTCCATCACAAACACTGCCATATTGACATCAATTACAACCTTGATTAACAATCTCCCCTTTGTCATTGATGGCAATATTATTATTCTCTCCCCCTTTGACATCAATGGAAAAAAGGTGCACAAGAACTCCCGCTGTCGAACTGCTCCCCCTTTCATGCAACATCTTTATGAATCAACTTAATGTGATGCTAGAGAAATAACCTCCATCTTTTGGCAAAGATGTTCAAATGCTTCTCGAGGAAGAGGTTTTGTGAAAATATCAGCTATCTTCTCCTTAGTATTGATATATTCCAAGTTGATGTTTTGTCAGATACTTGTTCACAAAGGAAATGATACTTGATTGGTATATGTTTGGTCTTTGAGTGCATCAATGGATTTTTGCTGAGACTGATAGCATCACAATAGATGGTGATTGGTTGATTGGTACCTATGTTGACATCTTTTAGAGCTTCCTTCATCCATAATATTTGAGTACAACAATCTACAACAACTATATACTTAGCTTTAGTTGTAGATAGTGATATGGATGTTTTTTTTTGCTGAGTCAAGATACTAGACAATCTCCCAGGAAGAATGCATTTCCACTAGTACTTTTTCGATCATCGACGCTTCAGGCCCAATCAGCATCGGTGTATGCAGTCACCGTAAGAGTTGAGCTCTTGGGGTACCAAAGACCAAAATCAAGAGTTCCTTTCAAGTATCTGAGAATTCTTTTTACATCCAACAAATGAGATTGTTTAGGAGCTCATTGAAATCTTCCCACCATTCCTACTGCTTGCATAATGTCAGGTCTCGTAGCAGTTAAGTATAGGAGGGCTCCAATTATTAACCTATAATGAGTTGCATCTACTGGAGGAGAGTCATCATCTTTTTTTAATTTGCAATCTGTGGTCATAGGTGTGTTCATGGGTGCACAGTCTTCCATTCCATATGTTTTAAGCATGTCTTTAAGATATTTTGCTTGAGATATGAACATGCCTGTCATGGTTTGAGATACTTCTAGTCCAAGGAAGTAAGATAACTCTCCTATCATTGACATTTCGAACTCTTTTGACATATTTTGCAAAAACTCATGGCTCATCTCATCATTATTACTAGCAAAAATCAGATCATCACCATAGACAAGAGTGACTAGTAACTTATCCACATCCATCTTTATGTAGAGATTACTTCCTGCCACCCCCTTCTTGAAGCCTTGTTGTTGTAGATAGTGATCCAATCTTGCATACCAAGCTCTAGGAGCTTGTTTCAACCCATATAATGCCTTTTTCAACTTACAAACAAAGTCTTTTCCTTCTGCTAGATTAAACCCTTTTAGTTGCTCCATGTAGACTTCTTCCTTGAGTTCCCCATTCAAAAATTTTGATTTTACGTCCTTTTGATAGATTTTGAATCCTTTTGAGCAAGAAAATGCTAAGAACATCCTTATAGCTTCCGCACGAGCTACTGGTGCAAAGGCTTCTTCAAATTCGATTCCTTCAAGTTGTGAATACCTTTACAAACAAACCTTGCCTTATTTCTGATGATTTGTCCATCTTCATTCATTTTGTTTTTGAACACCCACTTGGTTCCAATTATATTTTGATCCTTTGGACGAGGTACCAACTCCCATGTCTCATTCTTCTCGATTTGAGACATTTCTTCTTCCATGGCTTTTACCCATTGAGGATCCTTACTTACTTGAGTAAATGTTTTTGGTTCTATCATAGATAGGAAAGCAACATCATTTTTCTTTGGTGTACTTGTCATCCTTCTTCGAGTTTGCATCCCTTCATCTATATTGCCAATAATATGTTCTTTTGGGTGATGTTTTTGGAGAAACTTCACCTTTGAAGGGGTTTGAGATGGTTCTTTTTCCTTGTGTTTTTCTTGATCTTTTTCCTCTTTTTCAGGTTCTTCTTCGTTTTCTTCAATGAGAGGGTCAACTTCATGATCTTCAATTTCTTTTTCTGGAAGGTCTTCATCAATATTCACATTGATGCTTTCGACTATTTTCCGTAGTCGATTATTGTAACACTTGTAGGCTTTGCTCCATGTAAAATATCCAAGGAATATTCCTTCATCAACCCAAGAATCAAATTTTCCTGGTGAATCATCATTGGTTTTTATGAAGCACTTGGTTCTAAAAATCTTGAAGTATTTTATTGAAGCAGGTCTTCCTTTCCATAATTCATAAGGAGTCTTCCCATTATTTGGTCTTAGTTGAGTTCGATCTAAGGCATAAACGGTTGTCTCGACTACTTCTCTCCAGAATTTTGGGTACAAGTCAACTGTTATTAACATTGTTCTTTCCATTTCTTGAACTGTTTGGTTTCTTCTTTCAACTACCCCATTTTTCTTGGGTGTTCTGGCAGCAGAGAGTTCTCTTTCGATTCCATGTACTTTACAGAATTCATCAAACTATTTTGATGTGAATTCTCCCCCTCTATCTGTTCTAAGACATTTAATCTTAGAATCCTTTTCATTTTCTACAAGAGCTTTAAGATTCTTAAAACACTCAAATGCTTCAGATTTATATTTTATGAAATATGCCCACATCATTCTAGTATAGTCATCAACAAATAAAGCAAAGTACCTTTCTCCTTGGAGTGTCGGAGTTCTAGTTGGTCCACATAAATCAGCATGGATAATCTCCAAAGGTTTTGATGTAGAAAACTCCTTGGTCTTGTGGCTGGTTCTAGTTTTCTTTCCATGTTGACATGGACCACATACTCCTTGATTTGGCTTGAATAACTTTGGGATGTCTCATACTACATTAATCTTGCTGATATTGATCAAGTTATCGAAACTTGTATGTCCAAGTCACTTGTGCCACAACCAACTTTCATCTGTTTGACTTAAGTAACATTTATCTTCTTGAATTTTGTTCAGAATGTAGACGTTATATAATGTTCTAACTCCTTTCGCCACAAGTTCCCCTGAGGAAGGGTTCCTTATTTCACAATCTTTAGTGCTAAAGACAACATTGTCCTTGATCGCAGATTTGGCTAACACTTAAGAGATTGTGTTTGAGCCCGTCTACTAACAAAGCATTTTGAACCTTTCCTTTTCCATTAATAAGGGTAACAATTCCTTTTCCAACAATTTTATCAGATCCACTTCCAAAGGATACATTTCCTTCATTTTTTTTCAATGAGACAAACTTCCTTTTGTCACCTGTCATATGTCTAGAGCACCCACTATCCACAAACCAATGATTTTCATCACTGTGAGCACATAGAGCTAGGCCACATTTATCCATGTTGGGATTATCAATTTTTGCTTCTCTTCCTTTTAGGGGGCAATTTTGTTCATTATGTCCATTATCATTACATAATGAGAAAATTGGATCAAATCTGGCCAAGGGATCAAAAGAGTTGTAGGTCTTGATTTGTCCTTGCCCTTTGAGAATATATGGTTTGTTTGTTTGATCCTTCAATTTTTGTGTTCCATTCTTACGAGCCATGCGATGTTTAGCTTGATGACCAAAATTTTTACAATAAAAACAATGCCCAAAAAAATAGTTTTGTACCTGTTGTAATAGCCATGATTTGCATCAACATTCTTCCTTGGAGTTACTCTCTCTTCATTCTTTGGATTTGAGATGGGCCTTTGATGAAATAATCTTTCTTCTTTTGGGTTGCTGGAAAGTATGTCGGCATAGCTTTTCGCATTATTCTTAGCACTTGATGATTCTCCTTTAAAACCTATCCCAGATTTGTCATGTTGAGGTTTTTGATCATTTAGGATAATGTTAAGTATTTGAGAGCTTTCCCAACCCTTTTTGACTTGCTACAATTCCTTCCTCAGAGATACTATTTCGGCTTCACGTTCTTCACAAATTTCTTCTTTTTATTTTACCTTATTTTTGAAGAGGTCTTCCCTTCTTTTTGCTTCCTCCTTTTCTACCTTGAGAGAAATGATTTTATTTCGTAATTTCTCATTTTCTTTAATGGCACTCATTATCAATTCATCTACATTTCCTTCTAGACCTGAATCATCATCATTTGTGAATGCCATGAATAATACTTCTTGGCTTCCAGCATAGTCATTTTCTTCATCTGATTCATCAGTACCTCCTTTGCGATGAGGGAAATGATTAGTTGATTTCTTTTTATGAGTACAAATTCATCTTCATCAAACTCATCTTTCTTAGAGAAGAAATTCTTCTTATTGAACCCTTTTTTTTTGTATACCATCCTTTTAGAATTTTCCTCACCATCACTATCATGCTTAAGAGGACATTTTGTAGCATAATGACCTATTATTCCACATTTGAAACAAATAAGAGGGTACCTACCTTTTAGCTTAGATCCTTTCTTTATTCTTCATACAAATTGTGCAAATTCGGATTCAACATCGGAGTCATCACTACTGGTATTCCATTCTTTCCCCTTTTTGGATTTTGAGGCCTTGAAAGCTGCATCTTTGGAACTTGGGATTCCTTTTCTCATCTCGTAAGCAATGAGGATTCCATGAAGTTCATCCATTGTGAGAGTATCTAGGTCCTTCATTTCTTCTATAGCACTTACTTTGGAGCCAAATCTGTCTGGGAGAGATCTTAAGACCTTTTGAACAATAGTGCTTTGTTCAATGTTTTCTCCCAATCCTTTAAGGGAGTTGACCACTTCAGCCACTCAGAGAAAGTATGATGCAATATCTTATTCATCATCCATTTTTAGACTTTCAAATTTTCTTCTATGAGTTTAAAGCTTTGCCTTATTAACTTTGGAGTCCCCATTGTATAATCTAACTAGCTTATCCCATACTTCTTTGGCCGAGTCACAATTCATGACTTTTGTAAATTCAGAATCAGTGATTCCACTAGTGATGGAATTTAAGGCTTTTTCATTTGCAATGTAAGCTTTCCTTTTGTCTTGATATGTTGGAAGAGTGGAAGGCATTGTGTACCCATTTAAAACCGAATGCCAAACTTTAGATCCAAGGGACATTCAGTAGTAGGACATTCTTTTTTTCCAAAAACAAAAATTTGTGCCATCGAATAGAGGAGGTCTTCCTGACACTTCTTGATTTCTCATTATGACTAAGAATCCTTCTTCTAGTTGTTAGGTTGATATGAAGAACATGGCTTTGATACCAATTGTTGGGAATACTGAGAGGGGGGATGAATCAGTATTTTCTTTCAGTTGTTATTATAACATGACTTTAATTCTTCACAATTTAAATAGAGAAATGTATAAGTATAATTTTATTGACTAAAATAATAAATACAATATAAATGTGTTCCAAGCTCCAAATTGGTTTTGATGAGCCTCTGACCTCTAGGGCTTCGACCCTACCTTGTCAAGGCACCAACCTTGGATTTAGGAGCACCAACTCCAAGGACACCAATCCTTCCAATTCTGAGGCACCAACCCCAAGGGTTCTGACCCTACTTTTCAAGATGAATCAAATCAAAAGATTGTCCTCCCGCTCTATTTTTAGCTTCCTTCTCCGCTTGGCCTTCGGCTTTTACTATACCTTCTGCGTCTGCCAGACCTTTGGCTTCTACTGCACCTTTTGCGTCTGCCAAACCTCCGGCTTCTACTGCACCTTCTGCATCTACCAGACCTTCGGCTTCCTTTGTTTCTTCAAGTTCACGAATTGTGAAATTTTCTTGTTCTCTATGATAAATCCTAATACACCTCACCGAAGTGGAGCGTTTCAACTTATTATATATATATATATATATATATATATATATATTATATATATATATATATAATATATATATATATATATATTATATATATATTATAAGTTTTGCCAATGAATCAAAACGACTCGTACAAAGGTGAAGGGGTCGACCACATCATCACCTTACCCCCGCAATCATAACTTTCAGAGGTTTGCACATAACATAGTTGATTCTCCTACTGCCGACGGAGCGGATGCAATATGATATTAAACAGTTGTTAATAAATCCATTGGGTCCACAACCTTATTGCAATCGACGGTTTGACACCCCTTAGAAACTAGCGATACTGCGGATGCGATATTGTATAAAGTCATGTTATAATGGTGCAGCGGGTCCGCAATATTATATCGCAATCGGAGGTTTTACCATGACAACCCTATAAAACTTGCGATATGGTGGATGCGATGTTATATTAGGGTTGTTACTATAACCTGTTCGGGTCTGCATGTATTATCGCAATCACAATTTTAGTGTGACATTGACTTCCAATGAGGCGGACACGATATTACATTAGGGTGTGTTCTATTGGAGCATCGGGTCCACGTATTATAGTGCAATCTATGGTTTGCGAGACTTCGACTGGAACATGGATTAAAATGGCCTTAATCCCCACAATTGACTTGTTATCTTAGAGTCGAATATGAGATCGACGGCTAGGATTGAGTGCGGGACTTCAACCACGATCAAGGAAATTCATACTTTCCTACCCTTGCAGTTGCTAATCACCATTGATCTAACAGATCTGTCGACCTGATGATCTAGATCTAATCTATTCCTCTACCATTCTTCTTCCGCAAGCACTTCGGTTTAATCTCTTGTGACTTCTCTTCACTCTTCCACTCTTCTGATAGTTGTTTCTCATGTGGCTTATCTTCCTGTGACCTCTGATAAATCTGTTTATGCTCCTCCACTATTTTCTTCATATCGGTTCTTCTTGGGCATATATTACATGTGATCTTTCCGATATGGCTCCTCCGATGTTTTCTTCTTTACTCCTCTGATATCACTGTTAACTCCTATGTTATGTTAGCTCCTCTGATATTTCATGTGATATCTCTGATGTGGCTCTTACTCTTGACTTGGCTTTCCTGTGGCTTCTCTATGATTTCCGATGGCTACTCTTTGATGGCTCTTGTTCTTGTCTTCCAATGGCTTCCCTCATGGCTTTCCTCCTTGGGTCTATTGCTTCTATTATGTTTGTATATATATATATATATATATATATATATATATATATATATATATATATGTATATATATATTCGTTCCATATGTTGTATTCAATCCTTGGGTCCTTCATGGGCAACATTATGATCACAAGAATTTGCCATCACAAACACTGCCATATTGACATCAATGACAACCTTGATTAACAAGTACATCCTTTAATATATATAGAAATTGTCTCATTCATTCGTGGTCAATAGCAAAACCTTTGTAATTGTGCAATTGTTTTACTTACACCAAAATGACCTGATACAAGAGAAGTATGTGCTTCTCGAATTACATTAACTCTTTCAATTTGTGGAATGCATAAATTTCCCAAATGATATAAGAGTTTGTCCTTTGTGAAATAATCCAATTCTTCTACTTGCTTGCCATGACTTAAAGTTGCATATACATCTTTGTGTCTTAAGCATATTATTCAATGTCACTTTCATGAATTACTGAATTATGCTTAAGTATTGTGGATGCATTTATAATTGGTCTTGATAACATGTCTGCAACCTTATTATGTATGCCATTCTTATATCTGATAACAAGATGAAATTGTTGTAGAAAACCCATCCACCTATAATGTCTTGATTGTTGCAATTTAGTTTGTGAGTGTAAGTATTGAAGTGGTTGATGATCTGAATGTATGATTTTTTCTTTACCCATTATATAATGTTTCCACTTTTTAACACTTTGAACTAATGCATACAATTCTTTATCATATGTAGGATAGTTAACTACTGCTGATGTGAATGTCTCAGAATGAAAGCATATAGGAATTATGTGCTGCATCAACACTGCCCCATGGCATATTCAATTGCATCTATCTTGATCTCAAATGGATGTTGAAGATCTAGCAGTGCTAGTATTGGCGTTGTACTGATCCTTTCTTTCAATGTGTCAAAGACTTTCTGTTGTTTCCCTCCCCACTTAAACGCTTGTTTCACACTTGTCAAAGCATGTAAAGGAGCTACAATCAAAGAAAAGTTAGCAATAAACCTTGTCCAATATTTTGCTTCCCCTAAGAAACTTCTAACTTCTGTAGTAGTATTGGGCTTAGGCCAATTTACAATGACTTCGATCTTAGAGGGATCTATCTTCAATTCAACACCCCCTAGAATATAACCCAAATAATTCAAAGATGTTATGCCAAATTCACATTTTGACAGTTTTACATAGAGATTTTCTCTTTTCAAAACATCTAAAATCTGCTTTACATGCTTTACATGTTCATCCCATGTTCTACTAAAAACAAGAATATCATATTATAAAATCATCAATAAATGGTCTAAATACATCATTCATGACTCGCATGAATGTAGCTAGAGTGTTAGTTAAGCCAAAAGACATAACCAACCATTCATAGAGTCCTTGCTTTGCTTTGAAAGCAGTCTTCCATACATCCTCTTCTACAACTCTGATCTGATGGTAGCCGCTTCGCAAGTCTAATTTAGAGAAGTAAACTGCATCTTTTAACTGATCTAACAAATCATCAATATGAGGAAGAGGATAACGCCTCTTTATTGTGATTTTATTTATTGCTCTAAATTCAATGCACATTCTCCACGAACCATCTTTCTTTCGCACTAACACAATAGGTTATCCGCACGGTGATGTGCTTGGTCGAATAAACCCTTGATCGACCAATTCCTATACTCACTTCTTTATCTCTGCATTCTCTAGAGTTGATAACTTGTACATTCCAATGTTAGGTAGTGGAGCATCTTGCTGCAAATAAATCTCATGTTCTATCTCTCGCTTGGGTGGAAACCCTTTAGGCTCTTGAAACAGAATATCATAATCAGAAACAATTTTAACTAGATATTCTTTCTATTTATAGTTACAACCTTGGAATGCATCGGATTTATCAATATCCTTTGATTTTACAATCATAAGTAAAAATTGCTTACTTGAATTTACAATTCTTTTCACCTGTCCTGAATTTATCAGAGAGAAATTATCTTGAGTTTATATGCCCTTACAATATATTCAGTGCCATCCTTAGTGAATTGATACTTATTTTTAGTTCAGTAGAAGATAGCATTTCTATCAGACAAATATGGACTTCCTAATACAATTCCACATATGTCCAATGGGACTATGTCTAACTCAACCTCATCTACAAACTTTGACCCAATAGCAAAACAGATTTTACATTGTTTCATAACTTGTAGCTTAGTTTTATCACACACCCAACCTAATGGATATGGTTTTTTATGAGGTTTTGTTTCTAGACCAACTTATTTACAATTGCTTCAGAAACCAAATTAACCTGTGACCCACTATCAAATAAAGTATCAATTTTAGTATGCTTGGAAATGACTCTAATATGAAATAGCTCATTCCTTTTCCTCTCATCGTTATCATTATCAACAGAATGTGAAGATTTAGTTGTAGATGCTTTAGAATCTTTACCTTTTATACCTGTAGTTGTAATCGTTGTCTCGTCACCTGAGTCTGATCCCAAGTCCTTTTGAACAACAGCAAGATTCTTTCGCTCTTTACTCCCAAACTTCTTAGGCTTCTATTCTGGATGCAAAGATCAACATTGTGCCTCATCATGCCCTTCCTTCTTACAATGAGTGCATGAAGGTTTATCGTTCTTCACAGTGTTTGTTTCCCTCTCCTTCCATTTCAGTTTCTTCTTGCCTTTATTCTTGCTTTGAATAGGTTTGGATGATTTCTCAACATCTGGGGTTACATTTTTACCTCTAGCTTCTAAATGAGTTGCTTGAATTGATACATCATCTAAGCTAGTTGGATTAAACATAAGTATAGTATGCCTCAAATAACTACAAAGACCACCTATGTATTTTAATTATGTCTCTGGTAAGTCCAACAATTTGCCTAATGTTAAAACTCTCTTACGGAATTCCTAAGTATAACTTTGAACACTTTGACCTTTTAATTAACGTAGTGTTTTCCAACTCATCATTGCTTGTTGCATATAAGCCAAAGGATAAAATTCATTTTTAATGGAAGAAACAAATTCATTCCAAGTTGAAATTATTTTACCAAGCTTTTGGAGATTTTCTTGTGTCTTGCCTTCCCACCATACAAGTGCGGTTCCTCCAAGTCAAAGGCTAGCAAGCTGGATCTTCTTCCTTTCTGAATCAACTTTTTGCACCCTGCAATATACATCAATTTGCCTTATCCAATTATCAAGATTTTTAGTGTTAAGTTCTCCATCATAAATTGGCAAATCAAATTTTAATCTAATTTGATCAAAGAGGATTTATTTTTCTTCTTCTTAGAAGAACTAATTTTATGAGAAGAATATGAAGACAATGATGGTGATGATGGAGGAGATGGTGGAGAAAGAACTCCTCCTTTTCCTTTATCTTCTTTATCTGGAGGAACAAAAAGAAAAGGTTCCTTTGCTCTTTTATCTGGTTTAGGTGATGAAGTGCCTTCTTCACCTTTACCTTTTTTAAACTCATTATACATCTCTTCCACCATTGCACGTATTTTCATGAAATTATCCAAGAATTGGGATTTTGAACCAAGTAGAGTTTCATCTGCCATCCTTCTTTGTGAAAAGACCCTTCCAATCTCTAGATTCACCTCAACAAGTTCACCTTCACCTCGTCTGAGCGTCAACGTAGTAAGCATTCAAATCTCCACACAAACTTGTCAAACCTTAAAAACCTTACTGCTCTGATACCACTTGATCCGTTAATGGAAAAGGTATTATAGACTATGTGTGAAGTTGCCTATGTTACTTAGTGCAATGGATCAAAAATATTGAAAATAACATAAACACTTAAACAACTAGAAAACACATTCAAAACACATCAATACAACCAAATTTAATAAGGGAGTTCACCAGACTTTCTGGATACGTCTCTTGGTCCTTTCGCTTCCAGTGTTGACCTCTCTATTATGTCTTCAAATTGTTGTTACAGGTGTGAGCTCAGAAACGGAGTCTCAAACACGAAAATGGATCTCACCACTATGTTTAGCTCGAGTTTTCAAGTCAAAATGAGTATACACTCGACCATACTTGGCCACTATGACCTCCAAACCCCCTGGAACGGTTCAAAACCACACTTTGTCAACTTTTTTGGTGATATGGTATAATATACCATGTTTAGTTACAAATTGCAATAAACATGGACTAATATGATTATATTAGAAACAGAGGATAAACCAAAGAACTGGCGGGTGTGGAGTTGACCTCGAGCATCCGACCTTTTCTCGGTGCAGATCCTAATACCAAGCAATCCAATGGTTATCGCGTCCCACTCGTCAACTAATCCAGACAATATTCACCGTCGATCTATCCTGCTTGATCCGACGGCTTTCGCGCAATCTCGTGCTCCAACTAACACGGTTAATTCTCTGAAAGCACATGAGAAAAGATGTTTTAGGTTGCTACGTGTTGATCGCTAACTAGAATCACGTAGATTTTTGAAAAACCATTTCCAGCATTTGAGGCACATGAGAAATTGTTTACTGCTTCCCTACCAAAACTCAAAGAAGTTTAACTCCTTTTGAATAACCTCATCGTGTCTGTTTTCAAGGATAACCTACTTGCATGTCTCGACATGATATGCATCGATCTCCTTTGATCGGATGATCCAATGACTGTGGTGTGAACCAATCACACATATGCCATTCCTTCTCCGTTGACATCATCTAGAACCTGTGACTCATCCTGGGTTGCCACGTGTCCTGCTGACATATGCATTGACTTTTGACCTAAATCTTTAATTAGCTCTAATTTCTTCATCCAGACTCGGACTTACATGTTGTTTGCACCGTTGGATTCATATTAATGAGCACTTTGACTTGAGCCTACTTTCAAATGCATTTGAAGACTTTTGATCTGGAGGAAAAACTGAATCCATTTTGGATCATAAGGTGAACATGCAAAATTAAAGGGGATCTATGCATCATACCACCATCTAGAAATGTGTTTAAAATCAACTTTGCATTACTTTTTCCAAAGGTTATCCAAAGTGGGTTGAATTGGACTTGGTTGGGAGGAAATGGGATTAGTTGAGGAAGTGGCAGGGGAAGGTGTGAAATAATTTTTGATGTTCATCCTCTTTTTACCTTTGTATTGTTGGCTTGTAAGACCCAAGGGTAGGAGTAACATAATGGAAGGGATCATGGGCATTGGTGGAAGGGATATAAGAGGAGTCTTGAATCCACACCCACCTACTCACATGGCTTGTACAAGTTCCCTTTTCCTTGCAATTCCTTCTTTGATAACTTTATCATCTTCAAACACCTCAAACCTCTTAAGGAATTATGCCAACTGTCGATGGCATGTGGAGCTAGTGTAGCATTAACTAGTTTTCCTCAGAATTAGAAGAAGAGCTTGAAAATCAGCAGCAAAGATTACATGAAGTCTCTACTAGAATGTGTGCACATACAACTCACACAGTACATTGGATTGGAATAGAGTTATGCAATCTCCCGAAATTTGATGGAGTGTCATATGTTTATTCTTTTGTAAAAGAGTTTGATTCAGAAGTACCTAAACAATTAAGACTGTAAACTTTAGACATAGCTTTAAAAGAAATTCCTACACATTGGTGACCGGCACATAAGGAAAAGATGGAAAATTGGCGGACATGCAAACATTTGTTGCAAATTAGGTTTGGGATGGACACGGGAGACACTGAACCAAGGTATACTGGGTTAGGTTGCCCCACCACTCATCTTAAAGGTTGTGTTGCGACATGGAATGAGAAGAAGATACCAGCATTGAAAAGTGTAACTAGGTTCGGTCTTCATAATGACGTGTAATTATGATTTTATGTAATTGATGTAAAGAAGAAAATAAAATTATTTTTGTAATACTTGAGTCATGGGTTTCATGATCAAGGAATTTTATTTTTATATTTAAGGTTCCCATTGTGAGCCTTTAGGGTTGGTCATAATGCCATAAAGTCTATTGAGTCAATGTCAAAGTTTGAAGTCACATTTGGGCATGTAATTTATTGTAAAATAAACTTTATTAACACTCCAATACCATGTGACAAGCTCTCCTTGAAGTCAGGGTAAGGAGGAATCTAGTAGGACATGTCGGCCTAGGCACTGATTCAAGTCGACTTATTTTGATGGGAAAAACACTATATATAGGGCAGCTTGACCTCCATTTGAGAAAATAATTCCATACAAGCAAGAAGAAGAGAAATGTAAGTGCGAAGATCTCAAGAAGAATCCTGTCACCAAGCGAAGTAAGGAGGATCATCACCGAATTTTTTTATGATCTATTTTTGGGTTAGTACACTCCACACGTGTGAGGATCTAGTGTTGTCTACTGTAGGAAGGATCGATATACAACAATCATATTGAGAGTTAAGATTTTGGGAGAAAACAAGGTGATTCTCAAGCCAAGTTGAAGGAGAAATTGTCTCCATCTAGAGCGAAGCCAATCAAGGTGTTACTCTCTCTCATACGTTATAGCTAAGGGTTTCTAAAGTAGAGCCGAGGATTGCAGAGTTGAATCAAGGGACTGAAATCCAAAGGATAACCAAAATAGTGGGAGCAGAAGGAATTTTGACCATCGGTGACTCAAGGAAGAAGGACTAAAGCTTATAACTTGGTCTTGGAGAGGTTGTTGTGTCAAGGGTCTTGGTCTTGTATTCGTCAATTGAAGTCTCTATAAGAGAAGAATTTGTTTGGATTTTACTCTCAAGTTGGAGAGGTTTTGGCCTTGGTTGATTGGCTATATTATATGTGTTGGGTGTGTGCTATATTCTTTCCACGACTACCACACACGTGAGGGGGTCACATGGGGGGCAGTAATCTCCCCTGTACATTGCGTCGGGTGCAACAGGAGCGGGTGGTAGCCCCCCTGCACGGGGTCTGAGGTAGTGCCTCGGGAATTTCTTTTTGGACCCTATATTAGGTGGGTGGACCTACCTATGGTTTTGTGCATGGATTTTGCACATGGTTTTGGACATGATGTTTTTTTTCCATGGTATTTTGTAGATCCGGTAAAGGGAGTTGTGGTTATGTTCTAATCTAAGGTTAATGGATTGGGGGTTTATTTATGCTTCGATATATATATATATATATATAATATATATATATATAATATATATATATATATATATATATATATATATATATATATATATATATATATATATATATATATATATATATATATATGTATTTTAACATTGAAAGGAATATAATGAAAAATCAATTTGATAGTCCCAATTTTGGGATCCAAGGGAAAATCTCTGTGTATATCTATTTTATGTTCTATTCTCTCACCATTGTTTATTTTTTGTTTTTTAGAGTTCATATGCAAGTAATTTTTGTACAAGGTTAAAACCTACATTTGGTATCAAAGGTGTTTCGGCTTCAAGGGGCGCCTTTATTGCTGAGGGGTTTTGCTCGAGCCTGTCGTAGACCCTATTCAGTGGGAGATCTGTGGGATCGATTCTTGTGGTGAAAGAAGATGGTGAGCATTGGAAAGATAGAGATCGAGAAATTTAATGGTCTGAGTTTTGAGTTGTGCAAACTCAAGATGGAGGATCTGCTGGTGGATAAAGATTAGTGGATCGTGGTAGATCCGGGTACTAAACCAATAGCAATGTAAGCTAAATATTGGGTGAAGTTGGATCGGAAGGTAAAGAGCACAATACAATTGTGTGCCTCAGATTCAGTATTGTTGAATGTATCAAGGGAAGCTTCAGCAAAGGCTTTGTGGGACAAGTTAAGGACTTTGTAGCAATCTAATTCTCTGGTGAATAAACTATTCCTACAGAAAAATTTGTATAACCTGAGGATGAAAGATGGAGACTCGGTGACAGAGCATCTGAACGCTTTAATACTGTGGTAAACCAATTATTATCTGTTGATATTAAAATTTCAGATGAAGATAAGTGCGTCAATTTGTTGTGTTCTCTACCAAATTCATGGGATAGCCTGGTTGTTGCAATATGTAGAATGCAATTGCCTTGCAGTTTGATGACATAGCCTCATCCTTGATGTCAGAGGAGTTGAGACAGAAAAATATGGAGGGCCAAAATGGCAATGCCTTGTCTATATGAGGATGGTCCCAGAACAGAAACAAAAATAAGTCCTTGAGTGGGAGATTTAATTCTCTAGGAAAACCTGTAAAGGTGTGCTAGAAATGCGGAAAGGAAGGGTGCTTCAAAAGGGACTATAAATATAAAGCTCTTGAGAAAGGAAAGGGATATGATGATGCTCCTTATGTAGAGGCGAAAACCACCTTAGATGAAGGTGGGATTTGTACTTGGCTTCTTCTTCAAGTACACATGTAGATCATGAGGCATGGTTGATTGACTCAGGTGCATCCTTTCACTTCACTCCCCATAGAGAGTGGTTTCGCGAGTATAAGAAATATGATGGTGGTGATGTCTTCTTAGAGGATGACAAGAAGGCTAGAATTGTTGATCGCAGAAAATTCAAGTTGAAGTTGCAAGGTGGAAGGATTAGAACACTTCCAGGTGTTCTACATATTCCTACATTGGCCAAAAATATGATTTTTGTAAGCAAGCTGGATGATGCAGGTGTAAAAACAGTGTTCAAGAAAGATACCTGCACGATGGTTCGGGGATCACTAGTATTGATGAAGGGAGTTCAGATTGGAACTTTGTACAAACTTCAGGGTAGCACTGTTATTGATGGATGCAACAGTTTTATGGTTCCTGAAAGTGGACCAGAAAATCTATTGGTCTCTAGAGAAAAGACTATGTTATGGCATCAAAGGCTTGGACATATTGGAGAGAAGGGTCTTCAAATACTTCATGGTAATGGTATGGTAGAAGGCATGTCTAATTTCTCTCTGGATTTTGGTTTCTATGAAAATTGTGTATATGGGAAGCATAATTAGGTGAGTTTCCCCTCTGGTGCTAAGAGGGCGAAACAGATATTAGAGTTTATGCACAGTGATGTGTTTGGACCTATGTCAGTTCCATCACTGGGTAACTCTGTGTACTATGTATCATTTATAGATGACTTCTCAAGGAATACATGGACATAGTTCCTTAGGAAGAAATCTAAAGCCTCTGATAAGTTTAAATAATTTAAGGCTCTGGTGGAAACCGGACAGAGAAGAAGACAAAGGTTTTGAGGACAGATAATGGTGGAGCGTTTTGCAAGAAGGAATTTGAAGAGTTCTGTGAGAAGTGTGGTATAACACGGCAGAAGAATACTCCATACATACCTCAACAAAATGGAGTTGCAGAAAGAACGAATAGGACATTGATGGAAAATACAAGCATGCTCAGTGGTGTCGAGTTAGGACATGAATTTTGGGTAGAGGTATTGGAGACTGCATGTTACCTGGTCAACAAATCAGCTTCACCAACATTAGAGGATAAGAGGTATGGACTGGTAAGAAACCTTCTTTTTTCACATCTAAGGGTATTTGGATGTGATGCATATGTACATGTTGCAAAGGAGAAAAGAAGAAAGTTGGATAGTAAATCTGAAAGGTGCATCTTTATTAGGTGTAAGGATGGTTTAAAAGGTTATAAGCTTTGGAACCTAGAATCAAGGAAGGTTGTGTACAACTGAGATGTGGTGTTTAGAGAGGTGAAAGATGTTATTATACATGAATTCCTACCAAAGAAACCTGAGAATATAAAGTTTGAGCTAATGGAGGAAGAATTAGACTCTATAGTAGAAGAGGAATCAGAAGATGAAGAGCCACAAACTCCAGCTATGAGAAGATCAGTTTGAGAAATAAGGCAGCCAAAAAGTTATATTCCATGTGACTTTTGTTCAAATTTTGCTTTATCTATTACTGATGATGATCCCAGAACTGTGAGGGAAGTAGTAGATTCAGAGGAAGACAAACTCTGAAAAGAGGTCGTGGTTGATGAAATGGCATCTTTGCACAAAAATGAGGCTTAGGATCTAGTGGAGTTGTCGGCTGGAAGGAAATCGATTGGCAGAAAATGGGTGTTTAGGGAGAAGATGAATGTAGAAGACAAGGTGGAGAAATACAAAGCTCGGTTGGTAGCAAAAGGTTATTCCCAGGTGCCGAGAATTGTTTTTGGTGATAATTTTTCTGTTGTTACCAAGGTAGCTTCTATTAGATTACTTTTATAATTTGTTGCTTTTTTTATTTTGAGGTAGAACAGATGGATATGAAGACAACATTTCTTCATGGGGAACTGGAAGAAGAGATCTACATGAAGCAACTTGAAAGCTTTGCGGTGAAGGGTAAGAGAGAACTGGTATGCAAGTTAAAAAAGTCTTTGTATGGGTTCAAACAGTCACCAAGGATATGGTATCATAACTTTGATACATTTATACAGGGATTTGGCTTCACAAAAGAAAAACAGATCACTGTGTGTATTTTTAATTAATTGGTGACCATGTTATTTATCTGGTCTTGAATGTGGATGATATGTTGCTGGTTGGAAATGACAAAGAAATTATCCAGGATTTGAAGACCCATTTGTCCTCCAAATTTGACATAAAAGATCTTGGTACTGCAAACTATATTTTGGGCATGGAAATTAAAGGAGATTACGCAAAGAGGAAGCTCTAGTTAAACCAAAGGAAATATGTCGAGACAATACTGAAGAGGTTTAATATGTAGGATAGTAAACACGTGAAGGTTCCTATTCCTATAGGTGTAAAGTTATCTGTTGAACAGTGTCCCAAGACACAAGAAGAGGAAAAGGACATGTCCCGTGTTCCACATGCAAGCATAGTCACTAGCTTGATGTATGCAATGGTCTGTACTAGACTAGACATTGCACATGTAGTGGGAGTATTGAGCAGGTTTATGTCAAAACTAGGGAAGGAGCATTGGACAATACTGAAGCAAGTTTTCAGGTATTTGTGTGGCACTAGTGATTATGGTTTGTGATAACAAGGGAGACCAGGATTGGACAGAGTTTTGGAAATCCATGGCTTTGGTGATGCAAACTAGGCTCGAGATCTAGATCAGAGAATATCTACAAGTGGGTATGTTTTTAACCTATTTGGTGGTGCAGTTAGTTGGATGAGTAAGAGACAATCTATAGTGGCACTTTCAGCTACAAAGGTAGAATACATGGCAGCCACTCATGCAAGCAAGGAAGCAGTTTGGTTGCAGAGATTGTGTTCAAGTATGGGGTTAGTACAACAAGCTATAAGGATAGATTATGATAGCCAAAGTGCAATTTTATTAGCAAAGAACCATGCTTATCATTCAAAGACAAAGCACATTGATGTTCAGTTGTTGGCATTATGACACAGGTTTGGCACTACGACACAGGTGTTGTCCTTGATGGCAACTCACTCAAATGGCAGATCAGATTGTTGGCATTATGACACAGGTTTGGCACTATGGCACAGGTGTTGTCCTTGATGGCAACTCACTCAAATGGCAGATCACAGTTCAGGCTCTCAGAATGAAAGAAAATGAGGTATACGCAGGTTCCTCTTAACAAAGTCGCCTATACACGCGGTATTACCAATCAAAAGGCGCGTATACGTATGCACGCACTCTCATGCAAAAAAAAGCGCATACATGTGGGAAATCTTATGATTGGTCCATGGTATTTAGTCCAACATATTTGAACCTATGGTTTTGGTCCTTGGTATTGCATCCAAAGTGTTCAACCCAGGTATTGGGTCCCTAGTATTGGTTCTAAATGGTTTTGGACCATGGTTTAAGTAAGGCCTAAGACTATAAAAAGGGAAGGAGATCATTTGGCAAGGGGATTGACTCAAGTACTGAATATCTTAAGAGGAGAAAGATCTGGAATACTAGTGATTGGTTTGTGATGTATAGCTGGATCTGAATCAAGGAGGAACCTAAGCATTACAAATTCTATTGATGGGTCGAGATCTTAAGGCTTGAATAGTAGTATCATTGTGTGATTTTGATCTATTATAATTGGCGCATGATTTGATTTATAAACTTGATAATATGGGTATAACTGATGTCTGATTAAGTAAAAGGTTAAATTATCTTTTATAGATCTGTACGCAGGTTTGGCACAGCAGAGGCGCATATACACGCAGGTTCAGCAAGTGAAGACAACGTATACGTTGGTTGGCTTTGATACAACTGTGTATGTATGCAGGTTTCTACATAGTGAAGTAGCGTACGACTCTTGAAATATGTTTTAGCTGCTTCTGTTTATTGCTGCAGTGTTCTGGGTTCAAAATTGGTGTCTGGTTACTGGTACTGTTTTCTGGTTACAACATTCTGAGAAGTTATTGGTTGATTCAGTATTGGTTTGTATAAAGGAGATTGGTTGATGCAGATATACTTGATGTTTGATTGATATTCATGGATTCAGTCTAAAAATTTATGAAACGTGGTCCCTGGAAGAAAAAGAAGGTTGTAGCCTTCTGTAGGTCAACACCTACGTACTAGTACCTCAGCTAGTACAAGAGCTTAGGGGGTTGTAGCTCCCTTCCAGGAGAAGCTGGAGAATGAGAGAAGGTTGTAGCCTTCTGCAAGTAGCAGCCTGCGTACTGGTATAAGACTGCTCCAATACAAAATCATTGTAAAATGAAGTTTCTAATTTAAAAGAAGATAGAGACAAATTGCAGCAAGTGGTTTTCACCCACATTGGGTTTCCACCTTACATCTTGGTGTTCATGTGTGTTGTTTATGTGTGATGATTTTTTCTGCTCCTGTTGACTGATCGTATGGTTAATAATGTTTTGATGCACTCATTAAAGAAGTAACTAACTGATTTATAAGTTTACTGAATATACACTGGTTGCATTATACACAGTTGCGTATACATGCAATTTTCCTTAACTGAAGTAGCGTATATGAATTTGAATATGGAAATGAAAATGTTTTATTGATTTGATAATACTGATTCA
>APFE030505218.1:43969-63991 GCA_000404065.3 Pinus taeda
GTGATGGATATGGTTGAGGATAAAAAGGTGTTGTTGGTAAAGGTGGACACTTTGAAGAATATTGCAGATGCATTGACAAAATATGTGAGCACCAAGAAATTCTCTTGGTGTAGAGAAAAAATGGGTGTTGTAGTGGGGTGGACCAATGACTAATCTCTCCTATGGGCCCCTGTGGAAAGAAAACAACAAGGGGGAGAATGTTGGGTGTGTGTTATATTCTTTCCACGGCTGCCCCATGCGTGGGGGGTGGAAACTCCCCTTGTATGCCACCCCCTGTATGTTGCATTGGGCACAGCAAGGGGGGAGGTAGACACTCCTGTACGTTGCGATGGGCGTAGTAGGGGGTCACAATGGGGGGCGGTACCCCCCTTGGATGGGATCCGGGGTAGCGCCCTAGAAAATTGTTTTTTGACCCTATATTAGGTGGGCAGACCTACCTATGGTTTTGTGCATGTATTTCGCACATAGTTTTGGGCATGATGGTTTTCTGACCATGGTATTTTGTAGATCTCGTCAAGGGAACTACGATTATGTTCTAATCCAGGGTTAATGGATTAGGGTTTATGGATGCTTTGGCATGTATGTATATGTATTGTAACATTGAAAGGAATATAATGAAAAATCAATCTAGTAGTCCCAATTTTGGGATCCAGGGGAAAATCTTTGTGTATATATGTTTTATGTTTTATACTCTTACCGTTGTTTATTTTCTACTTTTTAGAATTCGTATGCAAGTAATTTATGTACGAGGTTAAAACCTACACTGTGTCTCTTGTCTCTTTATTGTTTATGATTTGGTAGTTGTTTGATGAAGAACACTATAATAATATAAGTAAAGAGAAGATCCTAATATAAAGAATTAAAAAGCATTCACAACCAGTTATCATTGAAAGAGAAATGACCTAATCTTCATGCCCTAGACTTCTCAACATGGTATCATAGCTAAGGTGAAAAATCAAGGAAACGGAATCTCATCAAGGGATACACAAGCACTCAAGGAACAAATCTCGAATGACATCAAAGCAAAGTCAATATCTACAAAGAAGTGTCAAAAAGCTAGATCGAAGAAGAAGGAATAGCCTCATACTTTATGAGGATATATGAAATAAGGGATCAACTTTAAGATCTGGGAGAAATAATGTTTGACAAGGAGATGACCACCGTAGTACTAAATGCACTACCAGGGGAGTGGGGTAACTTTAGTTCAAGCATTTATTGGAAGAAAGAAGCTACTCCATTCCAGGATCTATGGTTACTATGCAAGATTGAAGAAATCAGGCTAAAGGCAAAAATTGATGTAGGAGGAAATGAGAAAACTCAACATATGTTGATATGGCAAAGAGAAAAGGGAAGTTTGGGAAATTTGGTCCTCGGAAAAAGAAGAACATGGTTGAAATTCAATGTTATGGATGTTAAGAATATCGGAATTACAAGAGAGATTGTCCTAAGCTCAAGAAGGACAATAACAAAGGGGAAGAGAAGAAGCCCATATCATTGAAGAAGTGGAGGAAGCTGAAAGGAAGAAATCCAATAAAGAGGAAGTAAAAGATCTCTACTATGACTAACATAGTCTTCCTCACCTGGTTCTTTTCAAGTTTCTGTTTCAAGTTTTTCTGTTGTAAGATATGGCTATCATAAGAAAGAATGATATGATGCACCATGGCATCATAGAAGCATTAAAAGCAAGAGTTCATCACATCATAATAGAGAAGCATGAAAGATAGTTGAAGTCTATGGCAGTCAACTATGCCAAGGATATTGTTCTTGGTAACCTCATTAGAAGCATAAGTGGTACTTATGGAAAAGGAAAAGTTATCTAGTAAAAAGCACATCATACATCAATCAAAAGGAAAAACATTTGTTGAATAAGAATACTCAAGATTCTCCATTGAAATCTTCGTTGGAAGGTTCACCAACTAAAAGGAAGCAAGTGTTTCATCAAGAATTCCAACTTGTGGGAATTCATGGGATGGTGGAATGATGTCAAAATAAGTGAAGAAAATCAAGGAATTGAATGTATTTCAATCAAGGAAGTTATTGAAGGGAGTCTAGATGACCTAAAGGAAAAATGAGGTATGTATGCTTGTATTTGATAAAATAGAGTCATGTCATATGGTTGCAGGTAACATGAATGAATGTTCTACCTCGAAAGCATGATCAAAAGGAAGGATATCTTCCTTCGAAAGAATGTAGGAATGCGTGGGTCACACATTTACTAGATGAAATCAACATAATATGTCCTCATATGTAATATGAGGTGGTTGACAAAAATTAAAGGAACTCTGATTGGAAGTCCTTGGAAAAGAAATGTGTGAAGAAAGAAAGGAAGAAATCATGAAAATTTACAACTATGGAAGAGGCGATTAACATCCAAGGACTGAAATATTTGACTATGATATCTCCATGAAAGATATGAAGACCCTGATGAAGTCTGAAAAATAAAGAGACCCTTGAAAATATATATATCTTTGGAGATCTGTCAATGTATTTGTAGGATGTTGATGCAAACAAGGAAATGTCATGATGAAAGACCATCACAAAGGTAATTTTGATTTAATAATCATTTCTTATTTTCGAATAATATCTAAATGGGGTTATGCAGGGTTGGGAGGGAAGAGTTGTCGATATCTTCCACAACTTATGCTCATGTAGCAGGATGTAATATCCTTAAGGAAACATGGCATGGAGAAGACAAAATGGCATGAAGGAAGGCCATATATGGTTTAATGGATCACTTTCCAATGAAAGGAATGATGACATGAATGACATGACTTGTGGATGAAAGTGATGGATGGTCTATTCCCTAATAAAAAGTCCCGAAAGATGTAGACTCTATGACAAAGATGAAATTCGTGACATTAAAGGAAGGAGTTCTACAGACAGTTGGTTATCCCATGATCTCCACCTGAAGAGTTGTTGGAAGCAAGTCCCTGGTTAAGAGGGAGCTTTGATAAGTTCCTAATTAAGAGGGAGATTGGGTACATTCCTTTTTAAAGGAATGGGTAAATTCCTTCAATGGAATGGATATGTCCTCCCTAATTTGAGAGGGAGAGATAGACACATCATTCTTTTCCTCACTTGGGAAGATAGAATGGAGGATTGGGTAAACATCTAACATCTGATACTCTTTGAGGATGAGTTAGGGCATCCAAGATAAGAGTATTTATAGAGGACCGATATTCTTTGAGGATTGGGAATCCAAGATAAGAATAGTCCTAGTGGAACACACTCTGAGAACCCAAGTAAGGTTTGTTATGAGAGAGACAATGACGAGGGTGTTTATATTTCATTGGTCTCACCAATATTGAGCTCTAATATTGTGGAGAGACAGAGTAGTTAGTCAAGGCCTTGCTATGTGACAATGTTGGATAATATGATGTTATACAGATGGGTTACCAATTTGACTCTTCTTATGAGAATTCTCTAGATATAGAATGACCAAGTACCTTCCGTAAATTATGAATACCTCCCTAATTAAGAGGCAATGTTGAAAAGTGCAACTAGGTTTGGTCTTCATAATGACATTTGTAATTATTATTCTATGTAATTGATGCAAAGAAGAAAATAAAATTATTTTTGTAATATTTGAGTCATGGGTTTCATGGTCAAGGAATTTTATTTTTATAGTTAAGCCTCCCATTGTGAGCCTTTAGGGTTGGTCATCATGTTATAAATTCTAATGAGTCAATGTCAAATTTTGAAGACCCATTTGGGCATGTGATTTATTGTAAAAGAAAATGTGTTAACCCTCTAAGACCATGTCACAAACTCTCCTTGAAGTCAGCCTAAGGAGGATTCTAATAGGACATGTCGGCCTGGGCACCAGTTCAAGTCAACTATTTTGATGGGAAAAACACTATATATAGGGTAGCTCGACCTCCATTTGAGAAAACAATTCCGAACAAGAAAAGAGGAAGAGAAATAGAAGTGTGAAGATCTCAAGAAGAAGCATTCATTTGGGTTTTCCTCTCAAGATGGAGAGGTTTTGGCCCTGGCTGACCGCCTATATTTTGTGCCTCTTGTCTCTTTATTGTTTATGCTTTGGTAGTTATTTGATGAATAAGAAAACTATAATAATCTAAGTAAAGAGAAGATCCTAATCTAAAGAAGTAAAAGGCATTAACAAACAATTACCATTGAAAGAGAAACCACCTAATATTCATGCCCTAGATTTCTCAACAACGAGAGGAGGAACGAATACATTTTTTGTACATACGTTGGATACTATCCCAAGGAATTGGTATATTGCATTAGAGGTGTGAAGACGAATAATAGAAAGGGGAGAAATGACATAGAATTTAAAGGTAACATTCAATTTTGAATTTAACAATCCTTAAGTTGATATCACTTTGCAAAAAAATCAAAAAGAAGATATTTGCTTCAGAAGGCCAAATTGTGCAGAAGCCAGTACCCTTATGATTTGCACACAAACATTCCTAGGCAATTTAAAAATTCATGTAATGGTATAATGTCATTGAAGGAGGTGAAGAAGAAGAAAAGGATGGTCCAATAAACTTCCGAGTACCTGAAACAGGAGGAGAGTGCATAGTAGCAGGTCTAGAGCTAGAGTCTGTAGACTATGCAAGGCCTATTATGACACATAAAGTGAATATGAGAATTGAACACAACCCTAAGCTCACAGTTATTGGGAACTATTGGGATGAGGAGACAATGGGAAATATTGTTGATTTACTACGTGAATACTAGGACCTTTTTCACAAGCACATTTATAGAGATGAAAGGGATTATTGGAGAGCTAGGAGAGATGTAATTCCCTTGAAGCCAAACACGAAGCCAGTTAGATAAAGACCATATAGACTGAAACCCAATACATAAGAAGAAAGTGAAAAAAGAGTTAGACAAGATGTTGGAAGCTGGAACCATTAAACCAGTAGAAGAGGCTGAATGGATAATCCCAATGGTAGTGTAGGACAGAAAGATAGGAGAAAATAAAATTTGTATGGATTTGAGAAAACTTAATGATGCTTGTGTGCATGAACTGTTTCCCACTCCATTTATAGATAAAGTGTTAGAGAATATAAGAGGATAGGAGGCTTATTCATTTAGTAATGGATTATCAGGCTATCATCAGATTAAGATAATACCAAAAGACATACATACGACTACCTTTTTGACAGAATGGGGATCCTTCCAATATATAGTCATGCCCTTTGGTACGAAGAATGCACCTACAATATTCTCCAGAGTTGTGGTTGCAGTGTTTAAGGATTTCATCCATATGTTCCTAGATGTATATTTGGATGACTTGACAATATTTATCATTTTAAAGAAGCATATTGAAGTTTTGCACTTAATGTTTGATAGATGTAGATAGATATAGATCTCATTAGATTTGAAGAAATGTATATTTTTCTCACTATTCAATATTTTCTTAGGTCGTGTAGTATGCAAGCAAGGCATGTCGATTGTTCTTGCAAAATTTGTTTGTAATAGTGGATTTACCGCCACCAACCTCAGTGTGATAATTACATGTATTTTTAGGTCATACAAGATATTATAGGAAATTCATAAGGAGATATGGGATGATTACAACCCCCTTAGAAATTTTTTTGAAAAATAAGGCTAGCTTCTAATGGGATAAAGAGTGTCAACAAGCTTTGGAAACCTCAAAGGAGAAATTGGTCATTGCACCAATTTTGGTTTTTTCATATTCAAGGAAGGAGTTTCACGTTCATGTAGATGTGTCTTCCATAGATTTGGGTGCAGTTTTAGCTTAATCAGGAGAAGGGAACATAGATCACCCCATTGCATTTGCTAGTAGGAAATTATCAATTGTTGAAAATAACTATACCACTACAGAATGAGAAGGCTTGACAATGGTGTATGATTTCTAGAAGTTTAAACACTACCTACTTGTGTCACACTTCAAGATGTATACTAACCATTATGCACTAAGGTGCCTTGTAAACAAGCTAGTGTTGGGGGGAAGGATATGCAAATGGTTGCTTCTCTTCCAAGAATATTACTTTGAGGTAGTTGTAAAACTAGGGAGGCTTAATGAAGGACCTGATCATTTATCGCACATATTAACTAGAGAAGATGCAGGGACTATCAATGACAACTTTCCAAATGCACATTTGTTCGCAGTAAACATGGTTGATGACTGTGTCATTGAAATCTTCCAAATACTTAGCACATGAGTAGCCCCAACATAATATATAGTAGCTCAAAAGAAATAATTGATAGTGAAGTTGATATATTATCAACTCATAACAGCTTTCCTATACAATATAAGCACATATGGAATACTCCATCATTGTGTTTTGGAACATGAAATCCCTTTGATATTATCAGAAGAACATGAAGGAGTTTTAGGAGCCCACTATGTAGGAAATGCTACCACACAAAAGATTTTGCGCGCAGGACTTTGTCGGGCCTATCAACCCACTAGCAAAGAGAGTAGGATCTCAATATATAATAATTATGACAAAATATCTTACTAGGTGTATTGAAGTGAAACTTATTAACTTAGGTTGTAGCATGGAAACAACAACATGATTTCTATTCAAGAATGTGGTTACAAAGTTTGGATGTCCCATAATACTTATGAGTGATCAAGGCACCCACTTCTTAAATAAGACAATTACTACCTTAGCAGAATAATTTCAAGTTCATCATCGTAAGAGTACACCCTATCATCCTCAGGCTAATGACATTGTTGAAGCCTTTAACAAAATCCTAGAAAACACCCTAACAAAAGTATTCAGTGTAAATTGAAATGATTGGGATCTAAGAATTCCAATAGTCCTATGGGCTTACCGAACCACATGTAAGAAATTGACAAGGAAAACACCTTTCAAATTAGTATATGGACAACAAATGGTGATGCCCATGGAATTTATAGTGCCAAGTTTGCACATTGTTACATTGGCACACTTGATTGATTCTAGTGCAGTAAAAAAGAGATCATCGGAGTTGCCGCAACTAGAAGAAGATTGTGTGATAACAATATTTCACCAAAATATTTAGAAAGTGCGAGAGAAAGCTTGGCATGATAGGTGAATAAAACATAAGAAATTTTAGCCAGGTGATTGGGTTTTCCTATATGACAACAAATGTTTGAAACATCCAGGGAAGTTTCAAATGCATTGGTTGGGCCAATATTTGACCAAGTATGTGACAGATGCAAGGGTTGTTGAGTTGGATGAGTTAAATGCAAATCTAGTAGAAGGTTTTGTCAACAGAAGTCAGCTGAAAATATATAGGGGAAACCAACCTTTCGTGCATTAAGGATGTTCTACGCAGTACTAAAAAAAGAGAGAACCATACATACATACATACCTACATACATACATACATAAATACATACACACACACACACACACACACACACGCAGATTATTATATATATATATATATATATTTATATATATATATTATATAATATATATAATATATATAATAATATATATATTATATATATATAGATTGCTAGATTGGAAAGACGACTGCACAGAACACAGGGAGGTTGCTAGGAGGAACATCACGCACAAGAGTAGGTCACAAAATATCCATAATTTGTGACTGCGCAGTTTTGCCAAAAAGAAAATAGTTGGTAGGCATTAACAATATGGAAAAATTGGGAACTGATTGGGGAAAAAGTGCAGAAAAACATCACCATTGGTCACGTAGGTTGGACACGTTGGTTGCGTAAAGGCTGAAAAGGTACTTCATTAATGATAAAATGGATGCATTTTAATGACAAAATCCCACCAGATCAGTGATTCTAATAGGAGTGATCCCTGATAGGATGTCCACCTGCCCAAGTTTGCATACTAATGTAATATTCACCTGAAGGATTTAGTTAGAAGGAATATTAGATGGTGTTTGACATATTTTGGAGTTATGGTGTCTGGAGAACCGTGCAGTATGGTAGAGAGGCATAAGTTGCTTCGACTTAGTCATATGGGTTCATTGTGTTTAGAGCATTTGAAGAGCATAGTGGGAAGGAACAGAGTCGAACCAATAGAAGCAAGAATTGCTAGTCAAAAACCCAAACACCAACCAAAATGATAGCCACTAGGCGTGGAGCATATGCACCTAAAAGAAGGCCATAACAAAGACAACAAGCTAATCACAACTACCTTTGACCCTACGCAACCCACAGCACCAGGTCAAACCCTGATCCAGGATATTGGTGGCCACCTGTCTATTCCACCTAGACCTCCCAGCCAATTTCATCTGTTTCCTTGATCATTTCAGCATTTATTATTTTTAGCATTTTTTTTGTGTCCTGAACTTTCGGATCAGTTTTGACCCCCTAAATGGTGTTTTTTTGGGCTCCGCGGCAGGCACAGTCATTGGCAGCGATAGGTGGTATCAGAGCCCCATATTCTGTGGGCTTTGGTGATATCGGTTTATGGTCTATACCAAACTGTAAAGGAAGCGAATGGCTGAGATGGCAGAAGAACCTGAAGTAGTGACGAGTGACTCTGGTAGAGATGTCGAAGATGCTTTCTTGGACAAGGTATTGGATCGAATGGAGGAGTTGGCTTTTGACATGGCTTCGATGAAGGCTAAGAACATTGAGGTTCAGGAAGGCTATGCAAAGGTGAGAGGGGATCTTGAAGACCTCAAGGTCCAATATGATTATACCAAATGGCAGTTCATACAAATATAAAGGGAAGTCAAAGAGATCGGTGAAGCAAGATATCAAGGTTTGGTAGAAATCTTGAAATTGCAAAAAGATCTTGATGATGCTCGGAATGAGATCACGGATTTGAAGAAGGTTGTTGGGCACAAATCAAGTGGAGGGGTGGCTCATGTGAAAGTCAAGGAACCAGATTCTTATGACGGGACGAGGAGTGCGAAAACTCTTGGTAACTTTCTATGGGAAATGGAACAGTACTTGGACCATTTGGGGATGTCCGATGAGGAAACCAAAGTCAAGGTACCTGCTCAGTTCTTGACAAAGGATGCTAAGATGTGGTGGAAGAGAAGGATGGACTAGATTACCAATGGAAATGTTGCAAAAATCACTTTGTGGGATGAAATGAAGAAGGCTTTGCAAACTCATTTTAGTCCCCAAGACAAAACATGTGATGCAAGGATGAAGATAAAATACATAAAGAAAACAGGGAGTCTACAAGCTTATCAGCGAGAGTTCTCAAGTGCAGTTTTGGAACTTCCAGACATGGCAGAAAGGGACAAGGTGTTTAATTTAATCATAGGGTTGAAACCTTGGGCACGCAATGAAGTGAAGAGGCAAAAGATAAAACCACTTGAAGAAGCATTTGTTGTTTTGGATCGCTTGGTAGAATACTATGATGAAGGAACCGAAGAGAAGAAAAAAATACTAACAAGCCAAAAAAAAGTCTACAAAGGAGGAGTCTTCAAAATCACATGATAAGGCGAAGACGAAGAAGTCGTTGAAGTGTTGGATATGTGAGGAACCACATATGGTGAACAATTGTCATTCAAGGCCAAAATTGGTTGCCACGGCACAGTCTAATGTGAAAAATAAAGAGGAAACTTTTGTTGGGGTCATGCAGATTCTAGGAGCTGCAGTGGCTATGAGAGCGGTCTCACAAAGAGATCTAGAAATAAACAAGTTAGAGTATGTCGAGATGAAAGTTGGGGGTGGTGTTGTACTCAATATCGTGGATAGTGGGAAAACTCACAACTTTATGAGCGAGAATACTGCGAGAAGGATTGGATTGAATTTTGTACCGATGCAGGCACAAATGAAGGCAGTGAATTCTCCTCTAGATTTTGTGATCAGTGTAGCTGAGAAAGTGGATGTGACACTTGGTGAATGGATAGGGAAGGTCGATTTCACTGTGGTGCGGATAGATGACTACGAGGTTGTATTGGGCATGGAGTTTATGAAGCAATTTGAAGCTATGGTTATTCCCCATTTGAGGATACAGTACATTTATGACGGACGAGAAGACATACCCATCAGTATTCCGACCATAGGAGTTACAAAGACTGAGTGTAAACTGACATCAATGAATATGGAGAATGAGAAGAAAGATGAAGAGCTCTATAAGTGATTGTCTATTATAGAGGAAAAGCTTATGGTGCATTCACAGATTATCAAGACGTTGTATGATAGTATCTTGGATCTATCAAGGAGGCTAGAGGGAGTGGAGGATGATGATGACGATGAGGATGTTAGACCGAATGTTCAGAAGGAGGATCGGGAAGCATACCTGCAGAGATTAGAAGTGGAGGATCCTGATAGGTGGATTGAGTTGATTAGTGAGGGAGAGCCTTCGAGCTCTGCTCCCTCCTTATCTTCTTATACTATCATGGAGATGAGGCTCATTGTTAGTTGCTCATGGTAGTGAGTCTCCAACATTTTGAGCAGCCATCTAACGGTGAGATAACACAGATTGACACATGATGATGTAGGGGCATGCGTTCTTATGGAGGCGATGCATAAAATGACTAGCTACCCAACTAGTCACCAACATGAGGGGTATCGGCGCATGATTCCTTGCAGATTTTGGCATATCTATGGCGTGAGGCAGGTTGAGAGGTGGATACATCTAGATTACCCATACACACGGTTTGTGTGGTTTGATAGTCTTGGCGACAGATGGTTGCTGGGATGGAGATTTGTCGAGGACGACAACCATTTATATTGGGGGAGTATGTCAAACCCACAAGTTGCAGATGTGATGTGCGACAAGTTGGGTGAGCACTCTCGGGTATATGCGACGAGCCGAGTGAGCGACGAGTCAGAGGGTGCAACAAGCTGGCGAATGGGCATGTTGGTTGCGATGTTTCGTTGCAACGATGGGATGAGTTGGAGGAGAGCGAAAAGTTGGGGCGGTTGGTTAAAGGTGTTCGAGGCATGAGTGCAATGAGCCAATGGAGGTGTCGAAAAATCAAGAATCAAGAATTTGGCTAAGTATGGCGAACTTCGTGAAGGTCACCTTATACAATGCGAGTTTGGCATGTGGACCCTATTACAGATCCATTTGCGGATATCAACCCCAACTTACAGATCGATACTATTAGGCTCATCAACCCCTAGTGCAGTTGTTACATGCCCTAAAGAATTTAGTCATCAGAATGCCTCACTCCCAGAGAAGTTCCATCACTAAAAACATCGAAAAACTACCTCTAAGAAGATCAGCACAGGTAGGCCTTCATTAGGGTGCGCTGCAATTCAAACCATACACTAACAGGGTGCTATGCAGTGCACTTGGTCCCTCTTTGGCCTGCACTGAGCGAATTTGAGTGAACTTCTGTGAGGGTTTGAAGATTCCTTATCCATTGGAAGCCTCTAGAAGTTTCTCAATGCCACCTACACCTTTGATTTCGCATTTGGATGAGGAAGGGAATTAGGAAACATCAATCCCAAATCCCTTCTTCCATGGAACTAATTTCTAAATTTAGAAAGGCATTCATCATCACCATTGATGGCATAACCTCCTTCACTCACCTATAAAAAGATCACTCATCTAAGAGATCAAGGGCTGAAAGACATTGAGTTGTAAGGAGATGTTGGTGATATGAGATTAGAATTGAGTGCAAGTATTGTAATAGTGTTGGAGTGTCTTTCTTTTCATGAGGTGAAGAGGGATTGAATTGGAAGGATGTCATTGGATTGAGCACATATGGGTTGTAATCTTTCCTCTTATCAATAAAGTTTTTAAGACTTTTTCGTTATGCTTGTGCTATATGTCAATGCTTTCATTTGTATATCATGTTCTCGATTCCATGTTATTTATAAGAAATAGATCATTATCATTGCCTTGATGTGTTTTTGTTTCTGTGTTTGTGCAGGTACTTTCCAAGCGGCTTAAGTACGAAAAGGAGCAGCAAGATCGGTCAAGGGAGACAAGGAGTTAGTGAAAACTAAAAGTAGGTTTCTCTTCTCTCTTGTTTTATCTGTTGATTATAGAAAAGGTAGAGATTACTTTGTCTATTGTTTCTAGACCTGCTACTAAGTCTAGAGGGTTAGGCGTTTGTCCAAGAACACTAAATATTCCCGAAACAAATTGGCAACTCCACTGGGGAGAGTTTATCCATCTTAGTAGCTTACCAGCCTCTTAAGACATTTCTACATACTGTACTTGTGGTCGTTTATTGATTTCATTCCTCTTTCATTGAAAATTGAGTCGAAATTGTGACAAAATTGCCTTCAGAATCGCTTACTGTCATCAGCGCAGTGTAATGAAGGACACAGTGCGCTGCAGTGCACTTCCCACATAGGTTCAATGCGATTCATCCCACTATCTCTAACTGCTGCCTGCAATGATCCCTTTAGGGTTAGTTTCCCATCTAGGAACTAAAAGTTTTTGCCAATTTTATCTTGTTTGAATGAGTTGTTGAATATCAATGATGTTTTGTCTCTGAAAATAGCTTTTCATCTCCTTAATTTGGCCCTATTTAGATTGGATTGTTGGATGTTTTTTTGTATTTGTTTTATAATTTGAAATCCACTGTTGAAAGGTAGTTTTGATCGATGGCTTTATCGATAGAAAAGTGTCGTAAAATCGTCATTTTCTTCGAAAAATGAAGTGTCGTAAAGTCTTCCTTCATAAATAATATATTTACTTATTTGTGCATTTGATTTGTATTTTCATTTAAAGTGTCGAAAATCTTCATTGCTTTAAAATCAAAAGTGTTGTACAGTCTTCCTTTCCCTTTTAAAAGAAATTGTCACAAATCGTCATTTTTTATGAAAAGAGTTATGAATCGTTTGTGCATTAATTTTTCTTATTGCATCATTCACATTAAGAGAAACTAAAAAGAAATACATGCAATTTGCATTTTAGAGTTTGAGTTTGTGTGTTCAAAAGGAATGGTTTAGGATTGCATTAGTTTGTGCTCTTTGTTGCTTGTTCAAAAAGCACCTCTTTTTTGCTTGTTCAAAAAGTACTTGTATGCTCTATCCCTCATAGCTAGGATTTTCATTGCTGAAATTAAATGGAAAGAGTGCTTCTCATTCTAGTTGCATTCTTAGGAATTTCGAAACACATCTCGTGGTGAACCTTCAAAGGCAAATTTTAAGCAATATCAACCTAAAATTTACATCAATTAATCTAATAACGCATTGGAACTTAACGAAAAACATCTAAAGGTCTAGGCTAGAGACGTGTTATGGCGTCTTTTAACCTAGTGGTTGTTTTCACTGAGAGGTTGGGTGATTCCTCCTCTATGATTTGATAAGTGCTAGTATGGACTTGTGCTCCCCGTACCATCGAGTATATGGTGGGAGACCCCAATTGATTGAAATTATTTATCCCTAGGAAGTCGAGTCTGCCACCTTACCGATTGCAACACACTGAACACAGCATTCGGGAAGATTGACTGCCGTACGTAAAGTCCTTGGTAATTTCTCTTTCATTTATCACCAAGGTGGATATTGCAGTTTTGTGATTAGTATGGTAAACCCTCTTGTCTAGAATTTCTAGAGCAGTCACTTTCATTCCTTTTTATCTTTAAAAGTAAAAGGATCATCTAAGCACTTGTCCTTTCAAGCTCATTAAACGTTGAAAGCGACTAGATTCATCGTTTGCTTTTTCTCGACTCTTTAAAAATGAAAAAGAAAAGTCGTGTTCAAGTGTCGTAAAAATTAATTGACCGCAGATAACATCCTCCACGCTTATTTCTTAGTTGATCTTAGGTTGAAGCATATGGCGACAAATCCGGAGTCCACTGATCAAGGAATTCCTTTTGATGGGAATCCTAGTCCTTTTCCTTCTTTCGGAAATATCGGTGCTCCTTATATGGCTACATTATCCCTACCGGGATTTACCATTGGCTTTCCAATATCGTTGTTTTCAACCTCCTTGGTTCAAAATTTCATGATTTATCCGCAATTGAGTACACCTCCAACTGGACAAAATCAACCTCCAGTTGATCCTAAAGTTGACCCTTCGCAAATTCAGCAGAGGGAAAACCAAGCAACCATTGCTTTGAATGCAACACCTGATGAGAAAACGTCCATCAAGCCTCACAAAGTTTGATATCCATGTAAACTTTGTGCGGGAGACCATCTTCTTCGAAATTGTCCTGATATTCCTCAAATCTTAAAAGAATGGTCTTCCCATTCACATCATCCTATGTCATCAACATCTGGAGATCATGCTGGTGACACGCCATCAACTAGTGGTAGTAAAGATCATGGAAAGAAGGGAAAAGTTAAGTTTCCATGTAGGTTATGTGAAGGGAATCATCCCATTCACCTTTGTCCCTATTTGGATGAAGCTAAAAGAGTGTTGGATAACTGTCCTGCTTCACTGCAGTGAATTCCATATGGTTACAGGAAACTCTCCCTAAATCCTTCACTAGTTAATGAATTGACTGACCAAAATCAACCGTCATTCAAACCCACTCTCTCTGAAAGTGAATCCTATGAGTCTATACTCGACCCAAATCAATAGGTTGGGGTAATAGTTGACCCAATTTCACCTTCAGTAAATCGTACCTTTCCCGAAGAGAGTGAATTTGATATCACTCAAGTTCTTTTTGTTTCTTCAGATTCAAATGAGATTGGGGGAAGTCCTCCTCTTTCATCAAGACAGGAGGAAAATCCTCTCGCTCTCTTAACTCAAGGGGTTAATCCTCTCATTTCTATGGTACCCCCTCCAAGTAGTCTAGTCACTTCCTTTGATTGGAGTCGACTAGCAGGATTATGCCTTCCTTCTTATGTACCTTTCCAGATCATAGTACAGGTTTGTAATATGATTATATCTGGCACTATTATAGATGAAGGTGCATCAGTGAGTATCCTTTCCTCAACTTCTTGGCATGCGCTTGGTTCGCCACCACTTATGCCTGTTACACAGAATTTGTTGGGTTTTAACAGAGGAACTAGTCAACCATTAGGGATCTTCCCTCAGTTACCTATTACTTTGGGAGGAAAAATTGTTTATCTAAACATGATGGTAGTCGCAGGCCCTTTAGATTACAATTTACTTCTTGGGTGCGACTATGTTTATGACTTGGGAGCTATTATTTCAACACTCTTTCGAGTGATTTGTTTCCCACATGAAGGTAGAATTGTCACTATTGACAAACTTTCATTTCCCGGTCCAAATATGGCTCCTAGTCAACCATCTTCCCTAAATGTTCCTTTTGTAACAATGGTATCATCCCCGCCACGATTTAATTATGTAGCAACCTGTTCCATACTACATCGACTAATGATCAATTCAGTGATGTTGTACATCATGTACTAGGGGCATTGGAACCAGATCACTCCTTCATGACCTCTTATGAGTTGTGATTGAATTCGAGGATAATTCCTTGTCTTGTGTCAACCTCGTTTAAAAATGAAATAAGGAATTTGAGGATATTTCTTTAACTGTGTCAACCTCGTTAAAAAATGAAACATGTCTTCAAGGATAGTTCTTTTACTGTGTCAACCTCGTTAAAAAATGAAACAGACCCATGAGGATAGTTCCTGGTCTTGTGTCAACCTCGTTAAAAAATGAAACGAGGAATCTAAGCAGGATTCCTTGTCTTGTGTGAAGCTCATTAAAAAATGAAACAAGGTCCCCTGGAGCAAAGTTCCAAGTCGAGCCTTTGAGTAGATCTCGTAAAATCCCAGTCGAGTCTTTCACTTGATCTCGTAAATGAACCTTCATTCCATCCACTTGATAGCCACGAGTAGTTTACTTAGGTGAATGTAATGAAGCTTAGGGGGCATTCACCTAATGGTAAAGTTAAGTTTCCCTATAGGTTATGTGAAGGGAATCACCCCATTCAACTTTGTCCCTATCTAGATGTACCCAAAAAGGCGTTGGACAACCATCCTGCTTCACTGCAGCGACTTCCATCTGGTTACAGGAGACTCTCCCTTTCATCATGCTGGGGGCATGTAAACTAATCCAAGCATAGTTTTTCGTTTTAAGCTTGTGTAAAAATGAAACTGAATCCAAGCATAGTTTTTCGTTTCGAGCTTATGTAAACATGAAACTGAACCCAAGCATAGTTCTTTATGGTTCAAGCTTGTGTCAAAATGAAACCATTTCCATTTTTTAACCCTTCTTATTGCCATTCTATCAACTTTTTTCATCAAATGAGCCTTGATTGTTTTCACCCCATTACCACCATCCCTTTGGCCGATCATACGCTTTCACTTGGTTGTTTTACCCTTTTTGAGGAACAGTTGCAATGAGTGGTCTTATTAGATAGCCTCTTCACATAAATCAACATGTTTTGAGAAGTTCCAATATCATCGAAACCAGTTGCTACCCTAGACACCACTCGTTCCTCAAAATGGAGTCCTCTTTAAGCTCTTTCTAGACTCTCTAAACATGAAAATATTGTCGAGCGATTGTCTATTCCAGCTCGTTAAAGGATTGGAAACGATATCTCTCTTGTATTATTTCACGCTTTTTTGAACTTGAGAGATTATTTTACGAAAAAGAACTTATGGAGTTTCCTTTTAGTCCCTTTTTAGACTCTATAAATGTGAAAAGGACCGAGTTATCTTTGTCGTTAGAAAACATTAAATAGCGACAAACTTGTCCATCTAGACAAGGCCGAGTTTCACCTTCGCTAGACTCGTTAAAGTATCAAATAGCGATGGATTCACCCGAAGGGTGAAATTATACAACAAGCATATGTTATCCTCCTCAAGCTTGATAAAAAATAAATAGGTACTAGTCAGAAATGACCGGGGAAAATGGGAAAAAGTCGAGAAAACTTTATGGTAGCAAGTCACTCTTGAACATGACACATTCACCTCATCACCGTGACTGTGGGTTGGGTCATTCAGCCTGATGGTTATCACACCACTGGTCTATCATACCATCCATTACTTTGTTGTGGGTCAATGCTACCAATTCATCTTAGCGTCGCCGACATGTTCAAGAGAAGTCATTCAGTCCAAACTTCATCTTTTGCGATACCGAAAACCTTCATTTTCATGACCACCATTCCTGAACCTTATGTCGTCAGTCGATTCTCATCTCCAAAATTATTTACCTCATTTCGTGTTGTAGATGTGGGATACATCAAGACCCTCCTACAACGAAGTTGCTTCTTGTCGACATCAACACATCATCCAAGAAGTTGACTTAGAAACACCCCTTCAGTACCTTGAAGCTTGCATACATCAATGGCAGGTTTCTCGCTGCTCGCGATAGGTTGACATCAATGGCTTTCGACCGAAAGACTTTGTATGGTGTTCGACATCAAATCGTTTTCACACCATGTGAAAAAATGTATTGTAGTACCTTTCATTATTGGTGATTCCTCTCGCGTCTATTAACGGCTTACATCATTGGTTGGTAATCAAACGATGTCTTTCCGTGTTCGACTTCAGAACATCTATTCACATGGTTAGACTTGTACTTGAGTGAAATATTGGACGAGATTGAAGACCCCAGATCTAGTTTCATCCATTTGGGTTGCAATATATTCAGGAATACTAAATCAAATGTACAATGGCCTTACATTCATGGTCAACCATTCATGGATCTATATCTATAGACAACTATATTTGTACATGCAATGAAAGTTTATAAGTTGAGCATGGGTATGCCTCCCTCAGCTAGTTCATGAGAAAAATAAAATTATCATGATATATGTATTGTAATTGATGCAAGTCACCTTCCATTTCGAAACCTCCTCTCCTTGTGATAAAGCATTTCACCCGACATATATATTTACGACTTCATGCTTTAGGGGGCAACTGTTACAGATCCATTTGGACATATCAACCCCAACTTACAGATCGATACTATTAGGGCCCATCAACCCCTAGTGCAGTTGTTACATTCCTTAAATAATTTAGTCATCAGAATGCCTCACTCCTAGAGAAGTTCCATCACTAAAAACATCCAAAAACTACCTCTAAGAAGATCAGCGTAGGTAGGCCTTCATTAGGGTAAGCTGCAATGCAAACCATACACTAACAGGGTACTATGCAACGCACTTGGTTCCTCTTTGGCCTGCACTGAGCGAATTTGAGCGAACTTCCATGAGGGTTTAAAGATTCCTTATCCATTGGAAGCCTCTAGAAGTTTCTCAATGCCACCTACACCTTTGAGTTCGCATTTGGATGAGGAAGCGAATTAGGAAACATCAGTCCCCTATCCCTTCTTCCATGGAACTGATTTCTAAATTTAGAAAGGCATTTATCATCACCATTGATGGCATAACCTCCTTCACTCACCTATAAAATGATCACTCATCTAAGAGATCAGGGGCTAAAAAATATTGAATTGTAAGGAGATGCTGGTGATATGAGATTAGAATTAAGTGCAATTATTATAATAGTGTTAGAGTGTCTTGATTTTCATGAGGTGAAGAGGGATTGAATTGGAAGGATGTCACTGGATTGAGCACATATGGGTTGTAATATTTCCTCTTATCAATAAAGTTTTCAAGACTTTTTCCTTATGCTTGTGTTATAAGTCAATGCTTTCATATGTATATCATGTTCTCAATTCCATGTCATTTATAAGCAATAGATCATTATCATTTGCCTTGATGGGTTTTTGTTTTTGTGTTTGTGAAGGTACTTTAGTGGCTTAAGTACGGAAAGGAGTAGCAAGATCGGTCAAGGGAGACAAGGAGTTAGTGAAAACTACAAGTAGGTTTCTCTTCTCTCTTGTTTTATCTGTTGATTATAGAAAAGGTATAGATTACTTTGTCTGTTGTTCCTAGACCTACTACTAAGTCTAGAGGGTTGGCGTTTGTTCAAGAACACTAAATATTCCCGAAACAGACCCGACGGGATGACGGCGTGGGCGAGCCGACGTGCGAAGTGGGTGAGCCGACGTGTTTATGTGGGAAAGTTGGCCAAATGGGCAGGTCAGCCTCGGCTGGCCGACCCATGAGTTATCCATAGCGGACCGTATATATTGGCAGTCGAAGTGGATGGAGATTCATTTAATCAAGCAAGTCTTGGAGTCTAACATTGGTGATCTCAAGTGAAGGGCAAGTTAGAGTGTTGGCACATAAGTGAAGTGGCAACGTGCAGGCAGCCACTTGACTGAAGCACCGAGCCGAGGTTGAATGGGCACAGTTCAAGCGGACGATCCACGGGTTGGGCGGGCGAGCTGTTGGGTACGCTGAATGAAGGTGAGTTCAGGCGCGAAGGGTGAGTGCTAAATGGAGGCGAGTTTGGGCAGGCGCTTGGGCGAACGCTGAACGGAGGTCGAGTTCCTCTGGGGGCGTAACTCTATCACCAAATCTTGCAGCAAAAATTGTAGTACGCGGTGAGACCTTTCTAACAAGGTATCGTACGCACCAAACGGAGTTAATATGACCAAGTTACAACACTGGGAAGTTGGCTGCCAAACTAACCCCAAAGGGGCCCACAAACTCTTGGTGTTACATCTCCTGCAATTAGGGTTTTGGTTGTTTAGGGTTTTCTCATGTTTTCCAATAATAAATAGGCCCTTGAGCCTCATTGTAACACAGTTCCGAGGCATGTAGCGGCCACATCTCTTCTCAGAGATATGTTACCATCACCCGAGCTATCTTATTTCCATTTTGTTTATAAGCATAATTCAGTATTTTTCTATTAATGAAATGAAGTGTTTTTCTGCTACATCTTTGTGTTTATGATTATATATCTAAGTTGTTGCGTTCTTGTTTAAGATTGAACCAGTGGTATCAAAACGGTCTACTCTTTCTCTGTTTTTCTTTGCATGTAACATAGTTACCAATCAAATGAGAAAATTACCTAGTACCCATTTTTTTGAGGTAGCAAAAAATCACTCGATTGTGAAAAATTGTGATTTAGAATACACCTATTTTTTGGAGCATATTTTGGGCACTTTAATTTTTTTATGTATCAAGTATGAACATTTTTTTAAATGTTAATGATTTTCATGCTGATTTTGAAAAGTGTTGATGCACCATCAACACTTTTTTTAAATGGCTTATTTTTTACACTTTAAATATTTTTATGTATCAAGTGTGAACATTTTTTTGTTAGTGATTTTCATCTTGATTTTGAAAAGCGTTGATGAGCATCAACCATTTTTGTTTAGAGAGCTTATTTTTTACACTTTAAATTTTCAAATGTATTAAGTGTGGATAATTTTTTTTAAACGGTGGTGATTTTCATGTTGGTTA
>APFE030505218.1:72123-115949 GCA_000404065.3 Pinus taeda
AGTGCTCAGGATCTCATAGTTTGCAACAATCTAAAGAAGTGGCCCAATTCTAGCCAAATGACCTGCATCCATGAGCTTGGTAGCAGTGTGGTAGACTATGTTATCTCTGATCTCCCTCTATACAACGAAATAACAAATTTTGACATCTTAAACGACCACGAGCCTGGCTCTGATCATAGGCCTTCACTTATAACTCTCAATTTTGTCATGCATAGAGATCCCATAGAAGATAATCCTTATAGTCAAAAGAAGTTAATCTTTGATAGAAATAAAAAAGATCTCTTTCTAAATGAATTAAAAACTAATTTGCTTCCTTTATCTAGTATAGACAACATAGAAGATCTCTATCATAATTTTACTACAACCCTCTCATATTCTATTAGCAAGTTCTCAATTGAAGTTTCAAGTAATAAAAGAAATAGTAAAACTAACCCATGGTATGACAAAGATTGTAAAAGTACGAGGAGAGAAATTAAGGAAGTTGTTGATGAATCTCTTAAAATTGGCAAGATAAAAATATACAAAGCCCTAACTAAAAGGAAAAAAAGGCAGTATATTCGTAAAAGACAAGAGAATCGCTTACACCTCTCTAAGGTAGCTCCTAAGAAATTCTGGAGGTAGATTCTAACTAGGAAAACTAAAGATAATAATATAATTGCTCTACACGACTGGAATTCCTATCTTAAAAAGCTTTATGAATCTCCAAATGTCATGGATAACTTTGAAACCCTACTCACAACGAAAGAAGATTTCTCATTAGAAGACATTGATTTTGGGGTTAATCGCTTGGCTAATGGGCAAGCTAAGGACATTGAAGGTTACCAGGCGTAAATCTTAAAAATTGGAGGTTTTGTCCTCATCCCCCACATTCACAAGATTTTCAATCAAGTGGTCAAGCAAGGGTTCCCTAAACCATGGACTCAAAGCCTCATTATCCCTATTTTTAAAAGTGGGGATACAAATAATCCCTCTAATTTATCGGACAATTATGACCAGCCCTCTCCTAGCCAAGTTATATGGTATTATTTTGGAAAGGAAGTTGAGCATATGGCTTGAAAGTGAAGGTAAGCAGGCTAAAGGCCAAGCGAGTTTTAGAAAGCAGCACTCAACAACAAACCACCTCGTTACGCTTAAGATCATTGTGGAGGAATGCCGCAATGATAAATCCAATCTCTTTTGTTGCTTTGTGGACTTTAGAAAGGCTTTCAATATGGTTCCTAGAAACAAACTTTGGAACAGATTAGAAGAGCTAAAGGTTACTTTTGAGTTGAGAGCTCCCGCTATAAGGTTATACGAGAATGTAATTGCTAAGTTAAAGAGCAATGAGGGGTGGTCGAAAGATATTAAGTGTAATATTGGAGTTAAACAAGGTTTCCCCCTCTCCCCTACCCTATTTGGCATTTACATTAACAAGCTAGAAGGTTGTTTAGAGGAAGCAGGATGTGCTGACACGATCTTAGCTGGGATAGTCATCATTCCTCTTCTCTACGTTGATGATATTGTTCTTCTCGCAAGGTGCCCATCTGATCTTGATTAGCAACTTATACTTCTTAAGGATTTCTACCCTACCATGGGTATGACTGTTAACACTGGCAAAACAAAAGTTATGATTATCAAATCCAAGAAGGACACTTATGCTAATTTTATGTATGACAATAGTAACTTGGAGGAAGTGTCTTCCTACAAGTACCTAGGAATTGATATTCATCACAAGCTCAACTAGAACTATAACATTGAGAAAATGATTAATGGGGGATGGAAAGCTTATTTTGGTCTTGAAAATAATTGTAAAACAGGAAACCTCGTAATGTGGGATAGAAAGAAGTTCCTCTTTGAAACTTTAGTCACTCTGGTTATCTTAGATGGATGTGAGGTTTGGGGTTGTAGCATCTCTAGAGAATCCTAGAGAAAGATTGAGCCAATTCAGAAGCGTTTTGTAACGTATAACCTCAAAACTAAAAGCAACACACCCTATCCTATTCTCCTTATAGAAGTGGGTCTTTCCCCTATCGAGAGCCTAGCTATGACTAGGCTTTTGTTGTACAAGCACAAACTCAATAACATAGGAGACCATAGACTTCCTAAGCTAGCTTTAAATTCTAATCAAAACCACCTAAGGCTCAAACGAGGTTGGTATAAAGACACCAGGGCCCGGTTAAACCATTGGGAGATCGATGAGAATGTTGCATTACAAAACATTAATAACATTAAAAATATTGTTACTTCTAAGTTCAAATAAAAAATGTGGTGTGAGAAATATTTAGCCGCTAAAAGAAAATTAAGATATTATAAGGAGGTCATCAACCCCACCCTAGAATACCAAAAGTATCTCTCTGTTTTAACTAGCTCAAAGAAGAAAATTATTATAGCCAAGATTAAAACGAACTCTCATGAGCTCCATAGTGAAACGGGTCGTTGGGCAGTTCCTAAAACACCATGGATGGAAAGGTTCTGCCATCTCTATGAGAATACGAACATTGAGGATGAAAATCACTTCCTCTTAGAGTGCCCCGCATACAACCACATTAGCTCTTAGTTTCAAAATCTTTGTTGCAATACTGACCTTCCTAGCCTTTTAGGTTGTCAAAATTACAATGAGCTCGGGAGGCTTCTCTCCAAGCTTTTTGAGCATAGGAATAAAATCTTAAATCAAACTAAATAAAGTGTTTCTTTAAGTCTGATAGGCCAAAGTTTGGTCTTAGTGGACGTTAACCATCATCATCATCATTATTTAATGTTTTATTTTATTTCTATAACTTTTTTTATTTTTCTTATTTTTTTATTTTTTTTTTTATTTTTTTAATTTGGTCTTATTTTATTTTTTTTATTTTTTTTAATTTACATGGTAATGTTACTTTTTTTTTTACAATTGTAGGTTTCTTTTGTCCTTTTTATATATTTTTTTATATTAATTTTGTTATGTTTTATTTATTTTTATTATTTTTTTTTAATTTGTGTTTTTCCTTTCAATATTTAAATTTTTGTTTCTTTTTTTATTTTTATTTTTTTTATTGTTTTTTTATATTTAAATTTGTTTCCTTATATATATATATATATAATTATATTAATAGATAAATATATAATATATATATTATATTATGATTGTAGGGTCTGTGTCGATGCTTGTTTAGCAACCTGATCTCATTATGTGCAATTTGATAGTTTATTTTAAAAATTTTGTTATAATGAATTGAGTATGCCCCCACAATGTGTCAATTTCATGGTTGGTCTTTAAGTTTTCATTACAATGAGTTGAGTTCACCTACACTACGTGTCAATTTGATAGTTGATTTTTAAATCTTTTTTGCAATGTATCAAGTTATCTTACGCTAAGATTTAAATTCGCTATACTTTTAGCATTTAAGAAAAATTACTCTTTGCATAATAACTCTTTCATTCATGTGTTCATTTTTAAAGTTTTTTTAGTCATAAAATTTTTCCATAATGTCACGCTTGAAATATTTTGAAAACTTAAGATTGTTTTGTAGTCATAATCTTTGATTTTAATTCCATGGTTGAGAAATTGTCAACATTTTAATGTTTTTCTAAGTCGTGATATTTTTTCTTTAATGCTATGGTTGAAAATAGTTATAAGTATTTTTCCTTAGCACCATGTGTGAAATTTGTTGGAATTTTAAGGTTTTTCAAAGAAGTTATATTTTAAATTTAATGTCATACTTAAAAATCGCTGAAATTTTAAGCCTTTTCAAATACATGATATTTTATCTTTAATATCATGCTTGAAAATCGTTTGAAATTTAAAGTTTTTCAGAGTCATGATATTTTATTTTTAACATCATTATTAAAAAATGTTGAAATGTACCTTGAAAAAAAGATGGTATTTTGGCATCAACACTTTTCGATTTCAAGTTGTTTTTTGCACCAAACAAAATGGCTTTTATTGTTTTTTACTATTATTTTTAAAAAATATTGAAAATTTACTCTGGAAAAAAAAATGGTGATACAAAATCAACACTTTTATTTTCAGTGTTTTTCATGTTTTTTGGGGGTTTTTGGGCTCGAGTGCCTGTTTTGAGGTAATAGTTCATGTTTGATTGGTAACTATGTTATGTCCCCAACGAGGTTAGGGTATAAGGATTTAGGACTTGATATGGTTGAACCATTGCAAGATCAACCTTGCAAAACCCGACGACCTCCCATGGCAGAAGAAAAGAAAGACGAGGGGGCAGGGGATCCTTTCAAAATGTTGCTCAAGGAAGCCTCGAGTGACAGAGGGACGCAATGATGGATAACTTTGCCCATATCCTTTGATGGCTACCCATAGGAGATGCATCTTCATCCATCTGCCACTTTGGAGGTGCCACTCCTTTTAAGGTACAAGTTAACTTCGATATTCCCATATTCAAAGGCCTAATAGATGCAGACATCGTAGATAAATGGTTAAATCTATTGGAAGGATATTTTTCAGTTCATGACTTTTCCAATCGGGAAAAGATTACTTTTGCTCTTCTTAAATTCGCCCACACATCAAGGATTGGTGGGAAACCTACCATGAACAAAAGGAAGAGAGTGAACCCTTGTTGTTTTTAGCCGCACCCACTTGGAATTCTTTCTAAGACGCCATCAAGGAACAATATTACCCTGTTGGGAGCTATGAAGACAAATACATAAAGTGGACCGCGCTATGGCAGGGAAGGGACCAAGATGTGCTAGAGTTCACAAATATTTTCCATACCCTTCGCACAAAGATGGGTATCAAGGATACTGAGTGGCATTTGGTGCTCAACTACTGTGGTTGTCTACACAAGTACATCCAAGACAAGATGGAGTTCCTAGACATTTCCTCGCTTGACACGGCGTATCGGTACGCTGTCAAGATTGAGCAAAAGTTTAAACAAAAGAAGCGGGACTTTGGATCTATGAGTCCAAAGCAAGGAAAAAGCACACCAAACCATAGAACAAAGGACCAAGCCAAGGCGACGCTACCCGGGATAGCCCGTCGAAGCCGCAAGCAAAGAAAAACACCCCTAAGATGAAGAAGGACATTGGAAAATGGTGTGAGTTCCATAAGAGCCCCACTCATAATACAAGTGAGTATCGGGACAAGCAGTCACTAGTGGCTGAGCTAAAAGCTTCCAAATCAGACACAGGTTCCGACTCTGAATCGGAACTTGATAAGGGAAGCAGATCATTGATGCAAAGCCCAATGCCACGTGGCCACAACCAAGATCCAGAAGATTGAGCCTGAAGATCCAGAGGAGGGGGAATGCCTCTTCCACTCACAAATGTGGGTGAAGGGTTCTCCGATGTAGTTCATTGTCAATAGTAGGAGCCAAAAGAACCACATTTCAGCAGAGGTTGTGAAGTGGTTGGGCCTAAATAATATAGCACATCCACAGTCATACACCATTGAGTGGCTTCACCAAGGACGAGATCTTCGTGTCAGCCAACAGCGCCGCCTTCCCTACAACATCAAGTCCTTCATGGATGAGGTATTGTGTGACGTTGTTCTTCTTGAAGTTTGTGAAGTATTGTTAGGACAACTAAACTTATGGAAGTGACATGGTATAAATGAGTCTAGACCTCTCTCTGTGATTATTACTTTGGCTAATAAGTTGTACAGGATACCAGAGGTAGCCTCACCTATCACCATCTCTTTAATCACTTCAAAGCAATGCAATAAGATCATTTCCCAAACCAAGAAATTTTTTTTCCTTATGATTCGCCCCTAGGGCAAGAATAAGGTTGTGGCCATGGCTTCCAGGCAGGGCTCCTCTGCACAATAGCAGCATATGGACAATGTCGTGGAGGAGTACAAGGATATTTTCACCTCACCCAAAGGCATACCTCTGCACTGTTAGGTCAAGCACTTCATTGATCTGACCCCAGGCGTGTCACTACCCAATGGACCAATCTATCGATGCTCTCTTAGGGAGAACGACGAGATCAAGAGGAAGATTCGGGAACTATTGCAAAAAAGGTCACATTAGGCCAAGATCATCACCTTGTGGGAGCTCGATTGTATTGATGCAAAAGAAATATGGGACCTGGAGGCTCTGTATTGACTATCGAGCATTGAACAAGATCATATTCTGAAATAGGTACCCAATCCCGTGGATTGATGACCTTCTAGACTAGCTCAAGGGGGCAAAATATTTCAGTAAGATTGACTTGAAGTCAGGTTATCACTAGGTGCCTATCGAACCCTCTGATGTGTGGAAGATTGTCTTTAAATCCAAGGAGGGCCTTTTTGAATGGTTGGTCATGTCGTTTGGATTGACAAACGCCCCTGCAACCTTGATGAGACTAATGGATGACATCTTGTGACCCTTCACCAATGCATTCGTGGTGGTGTATTTAGATGACATCTTGATCTTCGGCCAGAGTTGGGAAGAGCACCTCCACCATATTCGACAAGTCATTCAAACCCTGTGCCAATACAAGTTGTGTTCTAACTTGGAGAAATGCACCTTTGGCCTGACCCAAGTTCAATATCTGGGGTAAATCATTGATGAGCAGGGTGTACATGTGGACCCATCCAAGATACAAGTCATTTGGGATTGGCCAGCCCCAACCACTCTAACAGAGCTTTGTAACTTTTTGGGTCTTGCCAATTTATACCGTAGGTTTGTGTTGGGATTCTATCATATCACTTGGCCTTTAAGTCAAGTCACCAAGGGCAGGGTGAAAACAAAGTTTTTTTGGTCGGGAACCCAACAACAAGCATTCTCTACGTTGAAGAATCACCTCTTTTCTGCACCAGTGCTCACATTACCAAACCTGCAACAACCATTTAAGATTGAGACAGATGCCTCCGACTATGCTATTGGTGTGGTTCTTACTAAGCATGGGCATCCAGTGGCTTACCACAGTGAGACGCATTGAAACACAGTCTGAAAGTACCCCACTTATGACAAAGAAATGTATTCCATTTTCTAGGCCTTCTGTCAATGGAAGCATTACATTTTGGGGAAGGAAATGGTCATCCACATAGACCACCGACCTCTACAGTTCATAAAGGCAAAAGGGAAGTTGCAGAATGATCGCCATCAAAAATGGTCCACTTACTTGCAACAGTTCCATTTGAAAATTAAGTATAATAAGGGCAACACCAATAATGTTCTTGATTGCCTCAGCTAACCACTGGCCATGGCGCTAATCACTGTGCCCGACTCCTATGGGAATGAGACACCAGGGTGGCCGCATCTTTACAAGAGTGATCTAGAATTCGGCAGCATATACCAGACACTCCTAGAAGAGAAGAAAGTTCCAAATTTTCACCTTCAGGATGCACTGTTATTCCACCTGGGACACATTTGTGTTCCTTCAAGTGAGCGTGCTAAGATGATTTGGGAGGCGCACTATAATTGGGTCGTTGGACATTTCGGAGTAGAGAAAATAGTGGCGGTATTGTAGAAGTATTTTTATTGGCCGAAACTTCGTCAAGATGTTGGGAAGTACATTAGATCTTACACCGCCTGCGTCATTGCCAAACCAACCATCAAGAAGCAAGGCCTGCATAATCCTCTACCTACTCCTAACCGGCCTTGGGAATCTGTCTCCATGGATTACATGTTAGGCCTTCCTTCTACTGAGCACAACAATGATTGCATTTTCGTTGTCATTGACATATTCTCTAAGATGCCATCATGGCAGCTTGCAAGAAGAGTATCATAGCAGAGGCCACTACTAAGCTCTTCTTTAAGTGAGTATGGGTACACTTTGGGATCCCATTGTCCATTGCCTCAAATCGAGACAACAAATTCCTGAGTGCATTTTGGTCAAGTCTCTGGTCGATGCTGAATACAAAACTTACTAAGTCCATGACTTTCCATCCCTAAACTAATGGCCAAACAAAGGTTTTCAACGGGATGATCGTACACATTACGTGCATGTACAACTCAAAGCATCCACGCACGTGGGATTAAAGTATCTCCTATATCTAACACAACTACACTAGAGCTCTCCACAGCTCAACAAGCCACAACCCCTTTCAGGTAGGGTTGGGATTTCAGCCATTATGCCCCATTGATGTGGCCATACCATTTGCAGCCACTTAGGTAGATTCGACTCACGTTCAATCCAAACCTGAAAGGGCTAACAACTTCATTGAGCGCATTCAACACATTCGCCAATAGGTCCATGATATGTTGGACAGAGCTAATGATAAGTACAAGCAGTGCCATGATCAACATCAAGTGTCGCACAAGTTCTAGGTGGGCGACAAAGTTTGGCTACATTTGTAGAAGAAGTGCCTTGTTGGACCCCACCAAAAGCTTCGCTCTCTCCGATATGGGTCATACACCATCACCAAGGTTGTCAGTGACGATGCCTTCAAGCTCAGCATCCCACCATTCCTTGGTCTGCACCCAATGTTCAATGTAGATCGCCTTCGACCATACTTTCAATAATTGTTGGACACATCTGACATTGAAAAACAGCTCACACCAACAGAGCTCAACCCGGACTGCATGGAACAAACCACAACTGATCAGATCATGGACACATAGATCAAGAACACTCGCCAACAGAGGATACATCTATATCGAGTTGTCAAAGTAGGCCAACTCCTTCACCAGGGCAAGTGGTTCACTAGGGACCAGGTTCAACAGAAATTTCCTCACCTCATGCAGGCTCTACATGCAATGGAGACCATTGCTTCCTAAGGGGGAGGAATGATCCAGGTGGATATTGGTGGCCACCCGCATATTCCACCTAGAGCTCCCAGTCAGTTTCATCTATTTCCTTGTTCATTTCAACATTTACTATTTATAGCAGTTTTTCAGGTCCTTAACTTCCAGAGCAATTTTGACCCCCTAAATGACGGTTTTTTTTTTTTTTTTTTTTTTTCACAACAAACAAATAGCCATGGGTAGAGGCTTGTGGAAAAACCTGTAGTACTCAATGAGACCTTTCCAACAAGGTATCGTACAATCCAAACGGAGATAATATGACCAAGTTATGACCCCAAGAAGTTGGTTGCCAAACTAACCCCAATGGGGCCAACTCTTGGTGTTACATCACCTGGGGTTAGGGTGTTGGTTGTTTAGGGTTTTCTCATGTTTTACAATAATAAATAGGCCCTTGAGCCTCATTATAACACAGTTTAGAGGCATGTAGAGGCCACATATATTCTTAGAGATAAGCTACCATCTCCTGAGCTATCTTATTTCCATTTTGTTTATAAGCATAATTCAATATTTTTCTATTAATGAAATGAAGTGTTTTTCTGCTGCATCTTTGTGTTTTTTATTATATCTATAAGTTGTTGTGTTCATGTTTAAGTTTGGATCAGTCGTATCAAAGCAGTCTGCTCTTTCTCTGTTTTTTTTTTGCATGTCCCCAATGAGGTTAGGGCTTGATTTGGTTGAACCATTACAAGATCAGCCTCGCAAAACCCGACAACCTCCCATGGCAAAAGAAAACAAAGACGAGGGGCAGGAGATCCTTTCAAAATGTTGCTCAAGGAAGCCCTCAAGCGATAGAGGGATGTGATGATGGATAACTTTGCCGAGATCCTTCGACGATTACCCACAAGTGATGCATCTTCATCTAGCAATCATTTTGGAGGCGCCACTCCTTTTAAGGTACAAGTTAACTTCAATATTCCCATATTTGAAGACCTGATCGATACAGATGTCGTAGATAAATGGTTAAATATATTGGAAGGATATTTTTCAGTTCATGACTTTTCCAAACGAGAAAATATTACTTTTTCACTTCTTAAAGCCACCCCACACATCAAGGATTGGTGGGAAACCTACTATGAACAAAAGGATAAGAGTGAACCCTTGGTGTTTTCAGTTGCACCCACTTGGAATTCTTTCTGAGATGCCAATAAGGAACAATATTACCCTATCGAGAGCTATGGAGACAAATACATAAAGTGAACCACGCTACGGTAGGGAAGGGACCAAGATGTGTCGGAGTTCACAAATACTTTCCATACCCTTCACACGAAGTTGGGTAACAAGGATATTGAGCAGAACTTGGTGCTCAACTACTGTGGTTGTCTACACAAGTACATCCAGGATGAGTTGGAGTTCTGGACATTTCCTCACTTAGCACGGTGTATTGATATGCTGTCAAGATTGAGAAGAAGTTTAAACAGAAGAAGCAAGAATTTGGATCTGCGAATCCAAATAAAGGAAAAGGCACCCCCAAACCACAGAACAAAGGACCAAGCCAAGGCAGTGCTACCCAAGATAGCTCGTTGAAGCTACAGGGAAATAACAACACCCTGAAGATGAAGAAGGATATGAGAAAATGATTTGAGTTCCATAAGATCTCCATTCACAATACAAGTGAGTGTCGGGCCAAGTAGTCACAGGTGGCCGAGTTGAAGGCTTCCAAATTAGATGCAAGTTTTGACTCTGAATCAGAACTCGATAAGGGAACTGACAAAGGGAAGTAGATCATTGATGCGAAGCCTAGTACCACTATGGTCACCACCAAGATCCAAAATATTGAGCCTTAAGATCCAGAGGACGGGGAACGCTCTTCCACTCATAGATGTGGGTGAAGGGTTCTCTGTTGTAGTTCATTGTCGACAGCGGGAGCCAAAAGAACCTCATTTCAGCAAAGGTTGTGAAGCAAATGGGCCTAAATACTATAGCACATCCACAGTCGTACACCATCGGGTGGCTTCACCAAGGATGAGATTTTTGTGTCAATCAGCAGTGCCGCCTTCCCTACAACATCAATCCCTTCATGAATGACATACTGTGTGAAATTGCTCCTCTTGAAGTTTGTGATGTATTGTTAGGACAACCATACTTGTGGAAGCGACATGTTGTATATGAGTCTACACCTCGCTCTGTGATTATTACTTTGGAAAATAAGTTTTACAGGATACTGGAGGTAGCCATGTCTACCTCCATCTCTTTGAGCACTGCAAAGCAATGCAATAAGATCATTTCCCAGACCAGGAATTTTTTTTCCTTATGATTCGCTCCTAGGGCAAGAAGAAGGTTGTGGCCAAACAGAGGTTGTCAATAGGATGATCGTACACATTATGCACATGTACAACTCGAAGCATCCATGCATGTGGGATGTAAGTCTCCACTATGTCCAACACAACTCTCCACAACTCAACAGGCCACAACCCCTTTCAAGTATACCATTTGTCGCCACTCAGGTAGATTCGGCTCACGTTCAGTCTGAAGCTGAAAGGGATAACAACTTCATTGAGCGCATTCAACACATCCGCCAGTAGGTCCATGATATATTGGACAGAGCCAATGCTAAGTACAAGCAGTGCCATGATCAGCATCAATTGTCGCATAAGTTCCAGGTGGGTGACAAAGTTTGACTACATTTGTAGAATGAGCGCCTTGCTGCACACCACTGCAATCTTTGCCCACTCAACCTGGATTGCATGGAACATGCCACAATTGATCAGATCATGGAAGCATAGATCAAGAGCACTCGCCAACAGAGGATACAGCTATATCGAGTTGTCAAAGCAGTCCAACTCCTTCGCCAAGGCAAGTGGTTCACTAGGAACCAGGTTCAACAGAAATTTTCTCACCTCATGGAGGCTCCACACGGAATGGAGACCAATGCTTCCTAAGGGGGGAGGAATGATCCAAGTTGATATTGGTGGCCACCCGCCTATTCCACCTAGACCCCCCAGTCAATTTCATATGTTTCCTTGTTCATTTTAGCATTTACTATTTTTAGCATTTTTTCAAGTCCTAAACTTCCAAAGCAGTTTTGAACCCCTGAACCGCATTTTTTGGGGGTCCATAGCAAGCCCATGGCCTATGGTGAAACCCATTAGTACTCGGCGAGACCTTTCCAACAAGGTATCGTACATGCCAAACAAAGATAATATGACCAAGTTACAACCCCGGGAAGTTGGCTGCCAAACTAACCCCAACGGGGCCCACAAACTCTTAGTGTTACATCTCCTGGGGTTAGGATTTTGGTTGTTTAGTATTTTCTCATGATTTCCAATAATAAATAGTTCCTTGAGCCTCATTATAACACAGTTCATAGGCATGGCCACATTTCTTCTCAAAGATAAGCTACCGTCGCCCGAGCTATCTTATTTCCATTCTGTTTGTAAGCAAAGTTCAATATTTTTCTATTAATGAAATGAAGTGTTTTTTCTACTGCATCTTTGTGTTTATGATTATATCTGTAAATTTTTACGTTCTTGTTTAAGTTCAGATCAAACCCCAACACCCACACCAGGTCCATTTGGCTCAGTGCAAGGACAATTTTTACGAGTGTATGTGCCATCACCAAATCTCAGAGTAACAGTGAGTCATCTAAAAAAAGAATCCAAAGTACGACACCTTTGTTCCTGCATGGAATTCTCTGATAGGGGAACATGCTCGGTGTAGTTAAGAACTTGAAATATTCATACCACGACATCATAGATGTCAAGAAATTATTAGATTTGGTACTAGAGAAGTATTTATAAGACATCGTGAGCTCGAACGATCTAGTCGTCACCCTAGTCATAGGAGTGGGTGCATGGTTTCACGCAATTGGGTATTTTAAATTTTCTTGAAATTTCTCATTTTGGCCATGTTGACCATTGGAGTGGTACCTGATGATTATATGAAGACTCCATGCCCAAGGATGATCCAAAGGACACTTGTACCATCAGATATCGTCAATCAACAAAGTTTTTTAACTCTACTTCTATCTTCTCATCATCTTTCTTTTACCCAAATTCCGCACCCTATGGGGAATTGTAATAAGTGATACTAGTAATGATAAGTTTTGAGTCTGTAATAGGCCTAGGATGTTGGGACTCGATCAGAAAACGAGTACACCTTTGAGTATTTTTTTTATCTGGTTAATTATGCCTTCTTTTTCAAAGGCAGATAATTTTCTAGGTTTTTTCACTCACTTTTTACCCCAAAGTCGAGGTGACGGTTTGAATATTGAGCCCCTGACACATATTACTATCTAGATTCGATGTATATTATCATACTAGATCACACAAAAAAACAAATCGTGGAATTTGGTTAAGTCTAGGTAGCCATTTTTTATTTTTTTAGATTTCTCGCAAGTCAAAAATTGCAAATAAAATTATATTTAAATTGTAATAAGTGTAGTCTAGAGAAGTTGTATGGGGTATGAGTAATCAAAATTACACCTCTCACCCTCAAATTCTACTATAACACACTTTGAGGAGTTAATAATATGTTTTGGACCCTCAAAACCCACTTTTCTTAAGTTTAATGGGAAATCTAGCAATTAATTAAGCCAAAATTAAATAAATAGAGAAAAATAAATATCCACACATGTTAAATGTTGTGGAAATGAGGTGGAAAATTATGGGGGAGTTAAAGTGAAGTCCCAAGGTGATGTGGACTCCTAAAATCAAAGAAAGGACATGTGTTCAAATAAAATCGAATTTCTGGCATTAAATGAAAATGTTGCTTGGAAATTCGAATTTGTGAAGTTAATGCACATTTGGGAGAATATTTGGTGGAGATTTTTGTGGGAAATTGTCCCCACATGGGTTACCACCCATATACACTTGTCGTTCCACCATAAAATTCGAATTTGACACATAAGGGAAGAAGAAAATGATGTCCACTTGCGAGAATTCAATTTTTACACTTGGCATTGGAGCTCCATTCAACAAATTTGAATTTCTCTTTGGGATTGTCACCTCATGCCACTTGTTTAATCACTTCTACATTGGGATTGGCTCCAATGTCATTTTTCATTGTCATTCTTTATTGGGATTTGCTCCCAACTCTCTATATAATAGAGCAGGCTCTCACATTATATAAGATTGTTACTAGCTATTGTGCTTGCGGAAGCGCTACTACCTTGTACACTTTCAGAAATATCAATAAAGACTTTGGGGTTTCCTTCATGAGGTGTTCCTCCTTTTCGAGTGTGATAAATTGTTGAGCATTGTTATAATTCATTTTACTCATGCTTTGATCTAATTTGCTTCCATATACTCTTGTAGATTTGTTAATGTAGAGTTATCTTGCATTAACATTTGATTTAGAAGTATGTTCTAGTTGGTTTTAAATAAATCTCTAGAGTTTCTTATCATTTTTTATCGCTAAATCTATATGGAACTAATTCTTGATTGAAGTTTTGTAGAGGGAACATCTTGTTGGTATTACAGAATCAAGCGGGAGGGGAAGTCTTTGGAGAGACCAACCCACTCTTGATACATTCTTAAAGGAGCTTTCATTTGTTCTTTGAACCTTCATAGCCTTATCTTATATAGTGGTTTTGTAGGGATTTTGGCACATAGCTTGTACACAACCCGAGAACTTCTAAATTTAAATCACTTTTAAAAAAACATTGTACTTCATTTCTTTCATTTGCTATCTAAGAGCTTGAAGATGGCTAAGCAAAAATGAGAGTTTACTCTCACTCTTTAGCTTAGCCTTTTGTAAATTATAATTGTACATATACATTTTATCTTGCTGATTTTTCCATTAATACTTAACTTATTTTGCAACCATTGTTTGGATTTTTTGTTAACTCTTGTGTGGAAAATTTTCAAGAGAAACTTCCTGCAACATCTAACAAGTGTTTGTAGGACCTTTGGCAAGTGTTGGGGGTTTGATTTCCAAGGATGTTGTGAGCCCTTTTGAAGCTTATTTTGGCCAAGTCAAGTTCACTAGAGGGCTGCCCGTTTTCCTCTTTAAGCCATGGGCATTTGGAGGAAACTCACACCTTGTTTCCCTTGCATAACAAACTTTGATTTGTTTCCATTTACCTTGGTAAATTGTTTCATGGGCACTTGAATACATGCTTCAATTTTATGCTACATTGTTATCTTTAATATTGGAGCAATCTATTGTCATTTTCTATTTGAAACAAATTTTACTTTCAAGCAAATTATTTGTATCATTTTAATTCATTGATGAAACACATGCAACACTTGTAAGCTAATTTTATTCCTCCAATTGAAGTTATAATTGCAACTCATGTTGAACACTATTTCATTTTCAAGCATTGCAAATCAATCTCTTTAAAGCATTTGCATGTATCATTATTTTAATTTGGGGAATTAACACAATTCGCATTTCATCTAGGCATTTTAGTGTAGGAAGGCCCCAAGCCTCATTAAAATTTTACCTCCAACATAAGTTGGTTGAAGTAGACATCTTAGGGATCCTCTACTCCTCTATTGACTCGTCACTGTGAGATCCATATCATTGGGCGAGGGTGAAGTTTGAGGACTAAAGAGTTAAATTGTAATATTGTTGTAGAGCTAATTAATAAAATTAACCAAGAGCACTTTCCATTATATTTACTTTACTACTCCTCTATTGGCTCCTCACTGTGAGATCCATATCATTGGGCGAGGGTGAGGTCTGAGGATTGAAAAATTAAATTGTAATATTGTTGTAAAACTAATTAATAAAATTAACCAAGATCACTTTTCATTACATTTACTTTACTTGTCTCTTGATGCTTTGAGTTTTCATATGCAAAGTCTATTCCGAAAGAAAGTATTGTAATCATTTCAAACAAGTGTTTTCTTTTCATGTGATCAGGAGCTCAGGACCAAGTGTCGTAAAATGGTAAAAAATGAAAGTGCTTAGAACTAGTTTGAACCTAAATGACTGGATAGAGCTCATCTTCCTAATTCCAGCGCCGTGAACAGTTCGGAAAACGGTCGCCATATGAGAAAGTTATGCCAAAAAGAAGAATTGCCCAATAACATTGAAATTTTGAATTTATTGAAAAAATTTAAAATTAAATATTCCACGGAATATTCTAAGAATAATATGTTCTGGGCAACGAATGGCAAGCTACCACATGGCAGGACCAGAGGCTGCCACGTGGCTCAAGTGACATCAGCATGACATGGACGCTTATTTTAAAAGTTGTTGGCCTTTACAAGTTTTGACCCGCAACCCCACGTGACGATTACTCCACCTTGCCAACGCACTACATGGGTATGTCTTGTTAGGGAGGCGGAACAAAATTCATTTGACTTTTAAGGTTGTGTTGGGCGGGGCCCCAAGGGGGCCAGCCCCCATACATATGACTACCTGCCCATAACCGTGGGCCAGAACACTGACCTCCGACATATAAAATGCAACTACCACCGCGTTTGTTGCGTTCACATGTGGATGCAACGGGGGTAACACAGTTATATCACCGTTAATTAAAAGTCTTGGTGCAGACTCCAATGCAGCTAAAACCGCCAACAAACTGATCACATGCATTTAACCCAAACTCCAATTGCTTAAACCATAACGGTTTGTTTGGCGGGATTCTTGGCAGACTGCCAAATTTGGGCGGTCCCGCCATAATCGGCAGAGCTAACTGAACTTCCACTCCAATTAGCTGGACTGATTCTAGGCCAAACTGGAAGAAATCTTAAATGGCCATAACTTTGGCTAGGAAAGTCCTTTTTGGATGAATTTTTTTTTAATTTTGGGTCTCTTCGACCTTCTGAAGCCATTAGCATAGGTTTCACAACCATCTGAGGTCGTTTGCAGGTGTTTTTTCTTCATGGAAGTTATAGGAGCCACCAGGACCCAGCATTGTGAGCGTTGTATTGGGTTGCAGGTATCTATTGGAGGTGAACCAGTAGTTAATATTAAAGGATTTGAGTGTTTTGAATCCATTTTTACAATCTATTTCACCTATAGAGGCTTGTATTCAGCTATACAATCATTTTGAGCTTTTAATCAAATCAAGGGCATGCCCATTTGGGACCCTTGGACCCAACAGATGTAGCCCAAGAGGGGTGAACTGTGTTATCAGCTTCTTTTGCATCTATGGTTGAGTTATTTTCCTAAAATAAATTTGTTTTAGTATGTTAAACAGAGAAATGAATTAATTCTACTACACATAAAAGGGTCATAAACAGCTGAAAAACTCATTTGTTTTTAACTGCAAGACATGTACATCACTTAAACATGTATGTTTACTGAATTGAATACCTTGCTAAGCATTTACAAGTAGTTTCAAATTCAGATCATCATGTTTCAAGTCTAATTTCATATTGATGTCTTGGTTTAGCACTTCTTTCCTTTTACATTTCCATGTTAATTGCTAATTTTTCGGTTTTGGCAAGATATGTTTCACATGTTTCAATTTATAAAGTTGATTATCTCAAAAGCATTTTGTATCTTACATATCTTATGCTAACAATTCTTATTTACATTTCAGGGTTACTTTGTTTTCTCTTTTGAGAGCATTGCATTTTACTTTGAGCAAATATATCTTTAAATTGTTGAACAAATTCCTTATAAGGCACTGGTTTTATGGTTTTTAATCATATTAATGATTGGCATTGTTATTTCAAGTTTCTCACTTCATATTTTCCCATAAATCCTTAAAAGTAATCCATTTTCACTATAACACTCTCCTAGAAACTGACATCTTTTAACTTAGCTTTTCATTAGGGACCACCCCCTTTAGCTAACCTAGGAGATAGCTCAAATGTAGAGAGTCGAGATTAGTGTGACAACCCCTTCTCTGAGTTCCCTACCACCAACCACAGCTTGTGGGGTTGAAGGCTTTTCTCACTGACTTGTAGGTAAGTGTAGGCGGAAAGGTCAACATCTTGTTGGAGTTAATGCTCACATTCCATATTTGATGAGTTGGTTTGTGATGGTTGAGAAATTCTTTCAACCACTCTCTCTAAATTAGGAATAAGTTGGATCTCAAAAACTTTAATAGAGTGATCTCAATGTAATATGTGTGTGGGTGTGTTTGCACATACACCATTTGTGCATAATATAAAATTATATTTCTGTGATTGTGTGAATCAAGCTGTTTTTATCATGGTATCAGAGTTGCTAAGATCTGAACCTGTGTTGTGAGGTGGTGCATCAGGATGTTAACCGGGTTGTTGCAATCTGAGAATTCTGGACGCCGATTTGTCCTCATTGTTGTGGGCGCAGCACCATTCTCTTCGAACTGGGCCAAGGCCTGAATTTTATTGTAATGGCGGTCACCCTAGGACAACTGGTATTCCTTTCGGTGTTCAATGTAGCCATTTTTATCATTGGAAGCAGTTACGGATGGAGTCGCGAAGTGGAAGTAAATCCCTTTCAAAAGGATTTGAAGGTTACGGAGGAGGGCTTGGAAGGCCTAAAACGTATCCTGAAAAGAAGCACAGCAGGTTTTATGACGGATCAGTTGGATTTGCTCAAGAACCATTCTCTTCTCAACGCATTCGCCCACTGATCAATACCGCGCAACTGCAGACTGGAGATGGACAATGCCACGGCCCTATAGAAATTGTCTGTAAGAATCTGCGTTGTAGAGAGATATGATCAAACGAGCCAGTCCAGATGTGAGAGACAAAGAGCCGTGTCTGACATTCACGCAGAGAGACAGTCGATTCCAAAAGTTATAATTGAATCTGATCGAAAGAGGTGAGGAACGCACGTTTTTTTCAAGCCTGTAAAATCATTTTTTTTCCTCAACAGGATTTTTCTCGCCATTTTTATCACGGAAGCGTAGTGGGGAGCCTGGTAGCTTTCGTCTTTGTCATGGCCGGCACATCTGTCGACATCCACCAGGAGCCGCCGAACTTCCAGTCTGTGCAGGTTTAGCCGCATGGATTGTTCCAATCATCGGATTGGACAGAAGCGCAACAACAAATAAATACGATGTCGGAGATCTACTCACTTTTTGCAAACTGCTTCCCTAACGTGCCTATCCTTCACCCCTGGCAGCGGAACGATCAGAATTTAAAATAGTCTCATCTTTGTTAGATTTCTCTCTGTTGGTTTTTTTTTTTCTTAGGAACGATCAGATGGTGACAGGCATATATGATTTAAAATAGTCTTACTTTGTTCGATATCTCTCTATTGGTTCTTTTAATCATTCCTCTGTAGTGTCAAAGGCATACTTTGTTACACATTAATAACGACACCACTATAGGGTCTTTGTCTCAGTAAATAACCAGCAGTTCAACTATGTGTCTCATGCCAGTACTTAAAGATCAAGTAGCAGTAAGGCTCAATATGGATGGTTGTCCAGATAGTATGGCAGTTGTGGATCTAGGGAAGGATCCCTCATTAGTGGTAGACGTGGAAGTGGTTTCCTAACGAGGTTATGCGACAGATTGGGATGCTGTCCAGTAATTGACTTCGGGAGATCCTTGATTCGGGAGTTGAGAAAGGAACTCGAGAATCCAACTTGCCAACTACACCTTTCCGAGGGTTACGAGGCAACTTGATGGAGCATCTACTGACAAGCTTGCTTATTTTGTTATTTTTTATGTAATGTAATCATTAAGGGGGGATGTTGGAGTTAATGCTCACATTCCATATTTGATGAGTTGGTTTGTGATGGTTGAGAAATTCTCTCAACCACTCTCTCTAAATTAGGAATAAGTTGGATCTCAAAAACTCTATTTAATAGAGTGATCTCAATGTAATCTGTGTGTGGGTGTGTTTGCACATACACCATTTGTGCATAATATAAAATTATATTTCTGTGATTGTGTGAATCAAGCTGTTTTTATCACATCTTTGGCACCATTGTCGGGAACTAGCTTTCTTGTACCTGGGAAATCAACTAACCTTTTGGTTTTAGCATTTTTGAACTTTATATTTAGATTCTCGCTCAAGTGGTGACTCCACTCAATCCAAATTTTGCAAGAGTCTCTACTGGGAGAAATTCAAGTGGTCTAGTTAGCCCCTCTCATGATCCTGAAAGGGTTTTTAGAGAGAGGTTGAATAGACTTTCTCATAGTAGAGCTCTTGCTAGTCTTGAGCAAGAGGCTATTTCTGATATTCATTTGCTTTTTCAATGACAAGTAGAGCCTAGCATCATGAATGATCTTTTTGCTCCTTATGAATGCACTAACATAAATGGCTATCCTCACAATATCTCTGACAAGGCTATTGAAAATTTGCCTTCCTTTCAAGGTAACAATGCTATTAGTGCTACATCACATGTTAAAAACTTTAATGTTTGTATCTTTAAATGGTGTAACACTGCTAATTATGAGGATGTGAAGATGAGGCTTTTTGTTTTATCTTTAGAAGAGGATGATCTCAATTGGCTCACTGAGCAACCTGCTAACTCATATAACTCTTTACAAGCCATTCTAACTGCATTTTTAGATAAGTTTGGAGAGAAGAAGGAAAATAAGCATTTGATCAATGCCATTAGCAACATGAAGAAAAATGAGAATGAGACCATGGAGGAGTTTAACAAGAGATTCAATGAATTAGTAAAAAGCATACCTGCTACTGTTAAACCTCTTGATGAATTTCTTTTATGTTCATATCTAGATGCTTTTGGGGTTGACATTGTCTATGAGTTGATGAGGAAGGAGCCTATGAATCTAAGTGTAGCTCAATCTGAAGCCTTGAAGATAGAAAGGGCTAGAAAGCAATCAAGAAAATCTAAAATTCCTAGTTTCAATAGAGGGCCATCAAATCAAATGATTCCAAAGGCAAGGCCAAGGAAGAGACTACACATGATCCTTTTAAAGAATTAACTCAAATCATCAAGAGCATGGAAGAAAAACACATTAACGAAATGCAAGCCATGCAAAATAGGTTGGTGGCCATGGAGAGATCACAAGTGCAAAGATTCCAACCTAGGCCAAATGGTAGATGGCAAAAGAATAAAGGCCCTCAGCAGGAGCATAGGCCTCCAAATCCATTGGAATCCACCAACATGGTATATCAAATTCCCCATTTTTGTAGGCCATGTAATCAGTTCCATGAAGAAGCCACATGCCCATATGTGAAGAGAATCATGGAAAGTGGCATGTTAGGAGATGAACATGTAGGGACAACTGGTCAAATCAATATGTTCTCCATGGAGGATCAGATATACACCATTGAGAGAAATCAAGAGATTGACCATATGCCTAATAATCTTGGGGTTTACAATATGATTAAATTTTGACAGGTCACTAAGATTTTTGCGGACAAACCTACATCTGGATAGAATCTTGCTATGGCAAAACACAAAGGGATGACTTATTAGAGAAGGGATATCCAAGACCAGAATAATCACAGAAATTTTTCTCCTCCTACTTCAGAATTGAATTTTCGCTTAGGCAATTGGTTGAATAATGCAAAGGTTTTTATTCCAGTCACATAACTTTTAAAGATACCATCTCAAAGGGCCAAGTTACTAAGTTCCATTGAAGTTACTCAAAGGGAAGAAAAGCCTAGTGACGAACCAGAAGATGAATAAATTGTATTGAAAAGTATGAACTGTTATGTGGGGAATGAAGATCATCTACCATTTTATGTTTCTCTGATAGTGAATTATCGTCTTTTACAAGACTGCATGCTTGATTTAGGGGCTTCATCAAATGTCATGACCAAGAAAATCATGGAGCAACTAAATTTAACGGTTTCTAGGCCCTATCACAACATATGTTCAATGGATTCTAAAAGAATTGAAGTGTGTGGGATAATTAAAGATTTACAGGTTTTCCTAGTTGCATACACAGATAAAATAATGACTATAGATATTGTTTTGATAGATGTTCCAGATTCATGGGGAATGCTCCTATCAAGAAAATGGGCATCAGATCTAGGTGGCAGCCTTCAAATGGACTTATCATATGCCACCATCCCCATGCCCGATAATATCTTTGTCAGACTTGATCGAGAGTTAGAGAAAAGATATCATGTTGAAGATCCAAGGAAAACCAACAATGAGATTATCTATAGATCATGCTAGACAGGGAGTGATGCAATGTTGACAAATTTCCTTACCCCCTTAACAGAACAGATTCAAAACGAAGAGATTAGGCATAGCTCAAAAAGATTGGGTACTTCAAATTTTCCATCAAAGAATTTTCGAGACAAAGTAGTAGGATTGGAAATAAATGCATCATCATCACCATCACAACTAACCAATAAGAAAAGAAAAAAGTGAAAAAAGAAAAAATATATATAAAAAATGAACCATCAGTTTTGAGTAGGATCAAGTCTCAACGCATCAATAGTCAGAAAAGGAAAATGAGGAGATTTGGTATATCTAATGGCCACAAACATGTTAATATTGGGGCAATTCATAGTCCCAAGATAGTCAGAATTGAGCTAGGCACATCAAAGAAAGAACCTATGGACTTGCATGCGAGTAGGCAGGTTTTGAAGATGGATTTCACCGAAGACATTTGATGCCATGGGGCATCTTTTTGTATTATATTTCTAACCTTATCTCGTGCCTTTTTTGTTTAAGTAGTTTTATTTCATTAATAAATTGTCATTAATTCTCTTAGAATAAATTTTCATTTCTTCGTTTCTATACTTGATTTCTTTTCATGATATTTTGAATGGATACTTTTGATATATGTCTTTTGTCGGTGGATGCAGATTCTAGGTTCTTGCACACTATCACTTCATATCTAGAATGCATCCCCATATGGAGCCAAATGTTGACCACTGGAGTGGCACCTGATGATTATATGAATACTCAATGCCCAAGGATGATCCAGAGGACACTTGTACCATCATATATCGTCAGTCAACAGAGTTTTTAACTCTACTTCTATCTGCTCATCATATTTCTTGTACCCAGATTGCACACCCTCCGGGGAACTGTAATAAGTGATACTACTAATGATGAGTTTTGAGTCTGTAACAAGCATAGGATGTTGGGACTCAATCAGAAAAAGAGTACACCTTGGAGTGTTTTTTTTTTAATCTAGTTAATTATCCCTTTTTTTTCAAAGGTGGATAATTTTCTAAGTTTTTTCACTCACATTTTACCCCAAAGTCGGGGTGACGGTTTGAAGTTTGAGCACCTGACAGATCTTAGTGTCTAGATTTGATGTATATTAACATACTAAATCACACAAAAAAATTCGTGGAATTTGGTTAGGTCTTGGTACCCATTTTTTAATTTTTTTAGATTTTCCGCAGGTCAAAAATTGCAAATAAAATTGTATTTAAATTGTAATAAGTGTAGTCTAGAGAAGTTGCATGGGGTATGAGTAATTAAAATTACACCTCCAACTCTCAAATTTCTACTATGACACACTTTGAGGGGTTAATAATGTGTTTTGGACTCTCAAAACCCAGTTTTCCTAAGTTTAGTGTGAAATCTGGTAATTAATTAAGCCATAAATTAAATAAATGGAGAAAAATAAATATCTACACATGCTAAATGTTGTGGAAATGAGATGGAAAATTATGGGGGAGTTAGAGTGAAGTCCCAAGGTGATGTGGACTCCTAAAATCAAAAAAAGGACATGTACTCAAATAAAATCGAATTTCCGGCATTAAATGAAAATGTTGCTTGGAAATTCGAATTTGTGAAGTTAATGCACATTTGGGAGGATTTGGGAGAATATTTGGTCAAGATTTTTGTGGAAAATTGTCCCCACATGGGTTACCACCCATATACACTTGTCATTCCACCATAAAATTCAAATTTAGCACATAAGGGAAGAAGAAAATGATGTCCACTTGCTAGAATTCGATTTTTACACTTGGCATTGTAGCTCCATTCAACAAATTCGAATTTCTCTTTGGGATTGTCACCTCATGCCAGTTGTTTAATCACTTCTACATTGGTATTGGCTCCAATGTCATTTGTCATTGTCATTCTTCATTGGAATTTGCTCCCAACTCTCTATATAATAGAGCCATGGGCTCTCACATTGTATAAGATTGTTACTAACTATTGTGCTTGCGGAAGCGCTGCTGCCTTGTACACTTTCAGAAATATCAATAAAGACTTTGGGGTTTCATTCATGAGGTGTTCCTCATTTTCGAGTGCAATGAATTGTTGAGCATTGGTATAATTCGTTTTACTCATGTTTTGATCTAATTTGCTTCCATATGCTCTTGTAGATTTGTTAATGTAGAGCTATTTTGCATTAACATTTGATATAGAAATATGTTCTAGGTATAGAATGCTCTAGTTGGTTTTAAATAAGTCTCTAGAGTTTCTTATCATTGTTTATTGCTAAATCTATATGGAAAATTCTTGATTGAAGTTTTGTAGAGGGAACGTCTTGTTGGAATTATCGAATCAAGCATGAGGGGAAGTCTTTAGAGAGAGCAACCCACTCTTGATACATTCTTAAAGGAGCTCTCATTTGTTCTTTAAACCTTCATAGTCTTATCTTACAAAGTGGTTTTGGAGGGATTTCAGCACATAGCTTGTACACAAACTGAGAATTTCTAAATTTAAATCTCTTTTAAAAAAACATTGTATTCCATTTCTTTCATTTGTTATCTAAGAGTTTGAAGATCGATAAGCAAAAACGAGAGTTTACTCTCACTCTTTAGCTTAGCCTTTTGTAAATTTTAATTGTACATATACATTTTATCTTGCTGATTTTTCCATTAATAACTTATTTTCATCCATTGCTTGGATTGTTTGCCCACACCATCTAACAAGTGTTTGCAAGACCTTTGGCAAGCATTGGGGGTTCGATTTCCAAGGATGTCGTGAGCCCTTTTGAGGCTTATTTTGGAAAATTCAAGTTCACTAGAGGGCTGTCCATTTTCCTCTTTAAGTCGTGGTCATTTGGAGGAAACTCACACCTTGTTTCCCTTGCATAAGTTTTGTGAAATCTTGTCACTACTTTCTCAAGAAATGAGGTCTAGTGTCCAAGTTTCAAGCAATTATTGTGAGGAATCTCCTCGAAGTATAGTTGAGAACTTTGAAGGGTCCTCTTCTCATTGTAATATTAATAAAATATCTAACTTGCTTATGGGAGCTTGGGATTTCTCCCATGGTATCCTATCTCCCCATTTAAAGGGAGGCTTCTCTTAGGTGGATTGACATTTGCATGGTTTAAGCTTTCATACTGCATTCACTTGCATGCTTTAATTGGGAATTAACACAACCTCACTATCACATTTCATTAAGTTAAGGTTTGTTACAATTTCATTTGAGTTTTGCATTTTTTTTCTCATTGTTGCTTGGAGCTACAAGCTTACACTTTACTTTGGGCAATCCATCCTTTACATGCAAGCATTTTATATTCTTAACAAACTTTAATTCGTTTCCATTTACCTTCGTAAATTGTTTCATGAGCACTTGAATACATGCTTCAATTTTATGCTACATTATTATCTTGAATATTGGAGCGATCTATTGTCATTGTCTATTTGAAACAAATTTTACTTTCAAGCAAATTACTTGTATCATTTTAATTCATTAATGGAATATATGCAACACTTGTAAGCTAATTTTATTCTTCCAATTGAAGTTATATTTTCAACTTATGTTGAACACTATTTCATTTTCAAGCATTACAAATCAATCTCTTTGAAGCATTTGCATGTATCATTATTTTAATTTTGGGAACTAACACAATTTGCATTTCATCTAGGAATTTTAGTGTAAGAAGTCCCCAACCCTCATTAAAATTTTACCTCCAATATCAGTTGGTTGAAGTAGACATCTTAGGGATCCTCTACTCCTCTATTGACTCCTCACTGTGAGATCCATATCATTGGGCGAGGGTGAGGTCTGTGGATTGAAGAGTTAAATTGTAAGCTTTTTTTTCTAAGTAAGACTAATTCTATTAAAAGAAACAAAAATAAAATTACAATGAGGCCCCAGTCTCGGCCGTTATGAACATTATTCATTAGGAGTATCTGAACTGCCCCATATTTGCGGAAACCAGTTTGCCATAGCAAAAAAACCAAACATGAGACCTTGACTCAACACAGAAGAACTCAGAAGAAGTTTTAACACAACACAAAATGACACAGGTGAAGTTTTGACAGAACAGCCTTTTGTTTAGACAAAAAACAGACACAACAAGTGACTTGACCAAACCAGTTAGCAGTTGAGACCTTAGTTGGCGTGTGGGTGGCAGCGGATGCCACGTGGCTTCATTTGGGTTCATCCTGGTTTGGAGTCTCCTCAACTATGCTACATGCATACCGATACTAGTCCTCATCCTCTTCCGCCATTCCGCCTTCTGCCACGCCACCTTGTAGCTCCCTCACAGGAAGAGTGCCACTCGTACTGCCAGCCATAGCCATCGAAATAGATGCTCCAACTGAGCTGCCACCTGGTGGTTGAATGTCTTCAGTGTGTCCGCCTTCTGCATGCAGACCGCCACTCTGTGTTCCCCTGCCTTCTTCCTCCGGGAGCATCCCAGAGTCATGGCCAATTCCATGACTGCGCTCCTCCTGATGCTGCATTTCAGAGTGTCTCAATGGAGCGTCGTGCTGCTCACTTTCTTCAGAGAATACAATGGTTATGTTGGCAGTGATGATAGGTAACCTGAATTGAGTCGAGTGAGCGACCGAACTGGGGGGCAAAGGAAATGTAGCAGTATGAAGCCTGAAATCGCTATGCTCAGCAATTGAATCCTGTGCACGACCCTGTCCACTGCGAGTGTGAGGATAATGCCTATGAGGGGAGCTGGGAGGGGGAGGATTTTCATGGGGAGGAGAAGGTGAAGTAGGTTCGGAGCTCTGTGCTGCCTGTGGGCGAGCGCTACCACCGCGAGTACCACCTCTGCAACTCCTCATTCGATGGCGGACCATGTCAATATGGTGGGAAGGGAATTCAGCAGGATAGAAGGTCGGGAAGGAAAGCAAAGGATGAACAGAGGGCGTCTGGGAAGGATTCAGAGGGCAAAGCCTGGAATGGGAATAGTGATGCCCATTTCCAAGGTCAACACAACACAGTAGCCAGCAGCAGTTCCAGTCCGACTGCAGGGATTTCTAGCTTGGGTCGGGCAGATACTGAGGAAAGGAGGGAAGATTGAGGAGTTGGGAGGCTCCATATCAAGGCATACGATGTCCAGGTCTCAGCTTGAGCGGTCATTAAATGCAGCTTGCAGGCGAGCCTGAGTTCGTCTCAGGTGGGCATAGGATGGTGCGTTGGCAACTATCTGGCTCGTCCGAACGCCACAGAATAGTCGATTCCCCATTACATGCCTCGGTGGTCACCCACATCCAGGTGAGTTAAATTGTAATCTTATTGTAGAGATAATTAATAAAATTAACCAAGAGCACTTTCCATTACATTTACTTTACTTGTCTCTTAATGGTTTGAGTTTTCATATGCAAAGTCTCTTCCAAAAGCAAGTATCATAATCATTTCAAACAAGTGTTTTATTTTCATGTTTCAAGTCTAATTGCATATTGATGTCTTGGTTTAGCACTTCCTTCCTTTTACATTTCCAAGTTAATTACTAATTTTTGGGTTTTGGCAAGATATGTTTCACATGTTTTGATTTATAAAGTTGATTATCTCAAAAGAATTTTGTATCTTACATATCTTGTGCTAACAATTTTTATTTACATTTCAGGTATACTTTGTTTTCTCTTTTGAGAGCATTGCATTTTACTTTGAGCAAATTTATCTTTAAATTGTTGAGCAAATTCCTTATAAGGCACTGGTTTTAAGGTTTTTAATCATATTAATGGTTGGCATTGTTATTTCAAGTTGTTCACTTCATATTTGCCCATAAATCCTTAAAAGTAATCCATTTTCACTATAACACTCTCCTAGAAACTCACATCTTTTCACTTAACTTTTCATTAGGGACCACCCCCATTAGCTAACCTAGGATATAGCTCAAACGAAGAGAGTCGGGATTAGTGTGATAGCCCCTTCTCTGAGTTCCTTGTCACCAACCAAACCTTGTGGGGTTGAAGGCTTTTCTCACTGACTTATAGGTAGGTGTACCCAGCAAGCCCATCATCTTTGGCACCGTTTCCAGGGACAAGCTTTCTTGTACCTGGAAAATCAACTAACCTTTTGGTTTTAGAATTTTTTAACTTATATTTAGATTCTCACTCAAGTGGCGAGTCCACTCAATCCAAATTTTGCAAGAGACTCTACTAGGAGAAATTCAAGTGGTCTACTTAGCCCCTCTCCCGATCTTGAAAGGGTTTTTAGAGAGAGGTTGAATAGACTTTCTCATAGTAGAGCTTGTGCTAGTCTTGGGCAAGAGGCTATTTCTGATATTCATATGCTTTTTCAAGAACAAGTAGAGCCTAACATCATGAATGATATTTTTGCTCCTTGTGACTTCACTAACATAAATGGCTATCCTCACAATATCCCTGACAAGGCTATTGAAAAGTTGCCTTCCTTTCAAGGTAACAATGCCATTAGTGTTACATCACATACGAAAAACTTTAATGTTTGTATCTTTAAATGGTGTAACACTGGTAATTATGAGGATGTGAAGATGAGGCTTTTTGTTTTATCTTTAGAAGAGGATGCTCTTGATTGGCTCACTGAGCAACCTGCTAACTCATATAACTCTTTACAAGCCATTCTGACTGCATTTTTAGATAAGTTTGGAGAGAAAAAGGAAAATAGGCATTTGATTAATGCCATTAGCAACATGAAGAAAAATGAGAATGAGACCATGGAGGAGTTTAACAAGAGATTCAATGCATTAGTAAAAAACATGACTGCTACTGTTAAACTTCCTGATGAATTTCTTTTATGCTCATATCTAGATGCTTTTGGGGTTGACACTGTCTATGAGTTGAGGAGGAAGGAGCCTACGAATATAAGTGTAACTCAATTTGAAGCCTTGAAAATAGAAAGGGCTGGAAAGCAATTAGGATAATCTGAAATTCCTAGTTTCAATAAAGGGCCATCAAAATCAGATTATTCCAAAGGCAAGGCCAAGGAAGAGACTAAACATGATCCTTTTAAAGAATTCACTCAACTCATCAAGAGCATGGAAGAAAATCACATTAAAGAAATGCAAGCCATGCAAAATAGGTTGGTGGCCATGGAGAGATCACAAGTGCAAAGATTCCAACCTAGGCCAAATGATAGATGACAAAAGAATAAAGGCCCTCAACAGGAGCATAGGCCTCCAAATCCATTGGAATCCACCAACATGGTATATCAAATTCCCCCTTTCTGTAGGCCATGTAATCAGTTCCATGAAGAAGCCACATGCCCATATGTGAAGAGAATCATGGAAAGTGGCGTGTTAGGAGATGAACATGTAGGGACAACTGGTTAAATCAATATGTTCTCCATGGAGGATCATATATACATCATTGAGAGAAATCAATAGATTTACCATATGCCTAATAATCTTGGCGTTTACAGTATGATTGCAAATTTTGACGAGGTCACTAAGATTTTTGGGGGGGAACCTACATCTGGACATATTCTTGCTATGACAAAACACAAAGGGATGACTTATCAGAGAAGGGATATCCAAGACCAGAATAATCACAGAATTTTTCTCCTCTTACTTCAGAATTGAATTTTGACTTAGGCAATTGGTTGAATAATGCAAAGGTTTCTATACCAGTGATAGAACTTTTAAAGATACCATCTCAAAGGGCCAAGTTACTAAGTGCCATTGAAGTTACTCAAAGGGAAGAAAAGCCTAGTGACGAACCAGAAGATAAAGAAATTGTATTGAAAAGTATGAATGGTTATGTGGGGAATGAAGATCATCTACCATTTTATGTTTCTTTGATAGTGAATGATCGTCTTTTACACAACTGCATGCTCGATTCAGGGGCTTCATCAAATGTCATGACCAAAAAATTCATGGATCAACTGAATTTAAGGGTTTCTAGGCCCTATCACAACATATGTTCAATGGATTCTAAAAGAATTGAAGTGTGTGGATAATTATATATTTACAGGTTTTCCTAGCTGCATACACAAATAGAATAATGACTATGGATATTGTTGTGATAGATGTTTCAGATTCATGGGGAATGCTCCTATCAAGAAAATGGGCATCAGATCTAGGTGGCAGCCTTCAAATGGACTTATCATATGCCACCATCCCCATGCTTGACAATACCTTTGTCAGACTTGATCGAGAGTTAGAGAAAATATATCATGTTGAAGATCTAAGGAAACCCAACAATGAGATTATCTATAGGTCATGCCAGACAAGGAGTGATGCATTGTTGACAAATTTCCTTGGCCCCTTAACAGAACAGATTCAAAACGAAGAGATTAGGCATAGCTCAAAAATACTGGGTACTTCAAATTTTCCATCAGAGCATTTTCAAGACAAAGTAGTAGGATTGCAAATAAATGCATCATCATCACCATCGCAACTAACCAAGAAGAAGAAAAAAAAAAACCACCAGTTTTTAGCAGGATCAAGTCTCAACGCATCAATAGTCAGAAAAGGAAAAGGAGGAGGTTTGGTATATCTGATGGCCACAAACATGTTAATATTGGGGCAATTCATAGTCCCAAGATAGTCAAAATTGGGCTAGGCACATCAAAGAATAACCTATGGACTTTCCTGTGAGTAGGCAGGTTCTCAAGATGGATTTCACCGAAGATATCTGATGCCATGGGGCATCTTTTTGTATCATATTTCTAACCTTGTCTCGTGTCTTTTTTGTTTAAGTAGTTTTATTTCATGAATAATCATTTATGCTCTTAGAATAAATTTTCATTTCTTCGTTTCTGTACTTGATTTATTTTCATGATATTTTGAATGAATACTGTTGATATATGTCTTTTGTCGGTGGATGCAGATTCCAGGTTCTTGCACATTATCACTTCATATCTAGCATGCATCCCCATATGGAGCCAAATGTTGACCACTGGAGTGGCACCTGATGATTATATGAAGACTCCATGCCCAAGGATGATCCAGAGGACACTTGTACCATCAAATGTCGTCAATCAACAGAGTTTTTTAACTCTACTTCTATCTTCTCATCATCTTTCTTGTACCCAGATTCCACACCCTACGGAGAATTGTAATAAGTGATACTAGTAATGATGAGTTTTGAGTCTGTAACAAGCCTAGGATGTTGGGACTCGATCAGAAAACGAGTACACCTTTGAGTATTTTTTTTATCTGGTTAATTATCCCTTCTTTTTCAAAGGCGGATAATTTTCTAGGTTTTTTCACTCACTTTTTACCCCAAAGTCGAGGTGACGGTTTGAATATTGAGCCCCTGACATATATTACTATCTAGAGTCGATGTATATTACCATATAAGATCACATAAAAAAATTCGTGGAATTTGGTTAGGTCTAGGTAGCCATTTTTTAATTTTTTAGATTTTCCGAAAGTCAAAAATTGCAAACAAAATTATATTTAAATTGTAATAAGTGTAGTCTAGAGAAGTTGTATGGGGTGTGAGTAATCAAAATTACACCTCTCACCCTCAACTTTCTACTATGACACACTTTGAGGGGCTAATAATGTGTTTTGGACCCTCAAAACTCAATTTTCCTAAGTTTAGTGAGAAATATCGCAATTAATTAAGCCATAAATTAAATAAATGGAGAAAAATAAATATCCACACATGCTAAATGTTGTGGAAATGAAGTGGAATATTATGGAGGAGTTAAAATGAAGCCCCGAGGTGATGTGGACTCCTAAAATCAAATCAAGGACATGTGCTCAAATAAAATCGAATTTCTCGCATTAAATGAAAATGATGTTTAAAAATTTGAATTTGTAAAGTTAATGCATATTTGGGAGGATTTGGGAGAATATTTGGTGGAGATTTTTGTGGGAAATTGTCCTCACATAGGTTACCACCCATATACACTTGTTATTCCACCATAAAATTCGAATTTGGCACATAAGGGAAGAAGAAAATGTTGTCCACTTGCAAAAATTCATTTTTTACACTTGGCATTGGAGCTCCATTTAACAAATTAGAATATCTCTTTGGAATTGTCACCTCATGCCACTTGTTTAATCACTTCTACATTGGGATTGGCTCCAATGTCATTTGTCATTGTCATTCTTCATTGGGATTTGCTCCCAACTCTCTATATAATAGAGCCATGGGCTCTCACATTGTATAAGATTGTTACTAGCTATTGTGTTTGCAGAAGCGTTGTTGCCTTGTACACTTTCAGAAATATCAATAAAGACTTTGGGGTTTCATTCATGAGGTGTTCCTCATTTTCGAATGATGAATTGTTGAGCATTGGTATAATTCCTTTTACCCATGTTTTGATCTAATTTTCTTCCATCTGCTTTTGTAGATTTGTTAATGTAGAGCTTCTTGCATTAACATTTGATTTAGAAGTATGCTCTAAGTATAAAATGTTATAGTAGGTTTTAAATAAATCTTTAGAGTTTCTTATCATTGTTTATTGCTAAATCTATATGGAAAATTCTTGATTGAAGTTTTGTAGAGGGAACATCTTGTTGGGATTACAGAATCAAGCGTGAGGGGAAGTTTTTGGAGAAACCAACCCACTCTTGATACAATCTTAAAGGAGCTCTTATTTGTTCTTTGAACCTTCATAGTCTTATCTTACAAAGTGGTTTTGCAGGGATTTTGGCACATAGCTTATACACAAGCCGAGAACTTCTAAATTTAGATATCTTTAAAAAAACCATTGTACTTCATTTCTTTCCTTTGCTATCTAAGAGCTTGAAGATGGCTAAGGAAAAACAAGAGTTTACTCACTCTTTATCTTAGCCTTTTGTAAATTTTAATTGTACATATACATTTTATCTTGTTGATTTTTCCATTAATACTTAACTTGTTTTGTAGCCATTGTTTGGCTTGTTTGCTAACTCTTGTGTGGCAGATTTTGAAGAGCAACTTCCCCCAACATCTAACGAGTGTTTGCGAGACCTTTGGCAAGTGTTGGGGGTTCGATTTCCAAGGATGTCGTGAGCCCTTTTGAGGCTTATTTTGGCCAAGTCGATTTCACTATAGGGCTACCCATTTTCCTCTTTAAGACGTGGGCATTTGGAGGAAACTCACACCTTGTTTCCCTTGCATAAGTTTTGTGAGATCTTGTCACTACTTTCTCAAGAAAGGAGGTCTAGTGTCTAAGTTACAAGCAATTATTGTGAAGACTCTCCTTGAAGTATAGTTGAAAACTTTGAAGTGCCCTCTTCTCATTGTAATATTAATAAAAAATCTAACTTGCTTGTGGGAGCTTGGGATTTCTCCCATGGTATCCTATCTCCCCATTTAGAGGGAGGCCTCTCTTGGGTGGATTGACATTTGCATGGTTTAAGCTTTCATACTTAATTCACTTACATGCATGCTTTAATTGGGAATTAACACAACCTCACTATCACATTTCATTAAGTTAAAGTTTGTTACAATTTCATTTGAGCTTTGCATTTTCTTTCTCATTGTTGCTTGGAGCTACAAGAGTACACTTTACTTTGGGCAATTCATCCTTTACATGCAAGTATTTTGTATTCTTAACAAACTTTGATTCGTTTCCATTTACCTTGGTAAATTGTTTCATGAGCACTTGAATACATGCTTAAATTTGATGCTACATTGTTATCATGAATATTGGAGCAATCTATTGTCATTGTCTATTTGAAACAAATTTTACTTTCAAGCAAATTACTTGTATCATTTTAATTCATTGATGAAAAACATGCAACACTTGTAAGTTAATTTTATTCCTCCAATTGAAGTTATAATTGAAACTTATGTTGAACACTATTTCATTTTCAAGCATTGCAAATCAATCTCTTTGAAGCATTTTCATGTATCATTATTTTAATTTGGGGAATTAACACAATTTTCATTTCATCTAAGCATTTTAGTGTAGGAAGGCCCCAAGCCTCATTAAAATTTTACCTCCAACTTAAGTTTGTTGAAGTAGACATCTTAGGGATCCTCTACTCCTCTATTGACTTCTCACTGTGAGATCCATATCATTGGGCGAGGGTGAGGTCTGAGGATTGAAGAGTTAAATTCTAATCTTCTTGTAGAACTAATTAATAAAATTAACCAAGAGCACTTTCCATTACATTTACGTTACTTGTCTCTTGATGGTTTGAGTTTTCATATGCAAAGTCTATTCCAAAAGCAAGTATTGTAATCATTTCAAACAAGTGTTTTCTTTTCATGTTTCAAGTCTAATTGCGTATTGATGTCTTGGTTTAGCACTTCCTTTCTTTTACATTTCCAAGTTAATTACTAATTTTTGGGTTTTGGCAAGATATGTTTCAATTTATAAAGTTGATTATCTCAAAAGCTTTTTGTATCTTACATATCTTGTGCTAACAATTCTTATTTACATTTCAGGGTTACTTTGTTTTCTCTTTTGAGAGCATTACATTTTACTTTGAGCAAATATATCTTTAAATTGTTGAGAAAATTCCTTATAAGGCACTGGTTTTATGGTTTTTGAACATATTAATGATTGGCATTGTTATTTCAAGTTTCTCACTTCATATTTGCCCATAAATCCTTAAAAGTAATTCATTTCACTATAACACTCTCCTAGAAACACACATCTTTTAACTTAACTTTTCATTAGGGACCACCCCCCTTAGCTAACCTAGAAGATAGCTCAAACGGAGAGAGTCGAGATTAGTGTGACAGCCCCTTCTCTAAGTTCCCTACCACCAACCATACCTTGTGGGGTTGAATTCTTTCTCATTGACTTGTAGGTAGGTGTAGGCGGCAGGGTCAACAGGCCAAAGTGTCAAAATTAATGTATGTGTTAAGTGCTTGTTGAGTTATGTCCACGAAGGCTTCCTTTGGCTGGACTAACAAGCTTCAATTGATACGAATTTCATTACAAGGATCACAAGGCTACTGACAATAGGCAACGATCCAGAGCCCTTCTTTACAAACAAAAGCAGGGAGAAAGCACTAGCTGAAGAAGTCAAGGAGAAGTATGGCACACAAAGAGGTGTGTGTGGTTCTGATATCCCAAGCACCAATGGTGACACAATTTATTTTCACCCAAGTCATGACATGCCAACTATTGCGCAAATGCCGCAAAGACTAGGTACCAGCAAGGGCAATTGTGGCAACATGGAAGTGTATAGTAGGGGTCAAAATGAACTAGGCCACTTTCATGTGGAACTAATTTTTGATAGACTGTCGAGAGGCGCAAGATAAGTACATAGAGGTCCATTATGCATGGATCCTTATCCTTATTTCCTTATTAGCATGGAGAGATATGGAGGAGACACAATTTTCAGACGTGGCACACAAACAATTTATGGCACCTCAGTGTACCTCATTATCGCACACCTTGCATAAAAAAAGATAGTTGGACAGCAACCTAACATTTTATGTTTATAAGGACGTATTTAGGAAGAAAATAGAAAGCATATCGCACATACTGCCACAAGTGTTGGTGGATTACAAGGGGATTGCGTGATTTAAAGCCACCTTGCATTTTATGCTTTTTGGGTCAAAGATATATCCTACTAAGGAGTGACTTCAAAGTCGCTATAGGCTAACTTAACTAGAGGTCAACATCATAATCAATGTTTTTGGAGCAGATTGGAAAGTCCCAGTGGATGAGCCAGATGATGTTGAGAACATCGAAAGTAGTAAGGATCAGGAGCACGAGAAATATGTTCACGCTTCCACATAGTAGACAAGACAAGAAGATGGCGCGGGTGAATCTTAGGAAGAAGAAATTGCATATGTTGGGGACAAGCGAAAGTAGCAACAGATTGCAGAAGAAGGAGATTCACATGAAAGGCTGAAAGGGAAAGTAGTTAAACCAGTGGTTGCCTAGCTCCAGTCATTGTCTAAAGATGACATAGGGAAGATTGGGGACCACATGATGGAGAATACAAAAGATGCACTTGAGAAGTTGTGTAACAACACCAACAAATACAAATGAGAACTCAGGAGTGGTTGGAGCAACTGCGACCATTTTTGGAGTCTAGTAGACTGTCCATAGTACACCCGACACAAATATTATAAACAAAGGCACATAGTACACCTACGGTGATCAAGGCAAGAATGACATAGTCCCAACCATTGTCAACATCATGAGAGCACCACGCACTACAAATATTGCCAAAGGGGATGGATTTTCCAAGTGTAGACATACAACAACACACACAGGGCTTAAGCCATGTGGAACTAGTCTTGTCACAACTATCACTTACAATTTGCATCAACTACAACAAAATGTCACACAAGAATTACAGTTTCGTACGAGCACAACAACAACATGGTTGGCACAATTGTCAACATCTCATGAGACTCTGCAGGCAAAAAATATGCAACTACTAGTGGAAAGGGAACAAGTGGATAAGAGAGAAGAGAAGTTCAGAAAGACAATAAAGGAGGTCTACAACAATCTCTCTGAAGCCCCAATGGAGGTGGACACACCAGCAGAGGGGAAATTGACAATAATTGGTGAGGCCATTCAAGGTCTCAAGGTTAAAGTAGTAGAGTTGGAGTTGCAAAAAAAGTAAAGCATTCCCGTAGAATAAAGAGAGCACAAGGAGAAGGAACAAGCAACAATGATGACCTTTAAATAGATTAAAGAATTACAGGCATAGTGCAGTAGAATCTAGAAGAGGGCATGCCAATTTGGACTAGGCTGTTGGAAAGTGAAGAATTGAAGGAGGTTGCGCAAAACATTAAAACAACGTAAGAGAAGGCACAAAAGTTCAAGGATAACTTGAACATATTACCAATGAATGAGTGTAGGAACACAATGCTAGAAAATGCATATTTAAGCTAGTATATAAATCAAATGAGAGTATATCAAACATTTGGTGCAAAATATCAAAACATTGTTGGATGAAACACTTAAGGTCACAATTAAAATTAGGACGAAATATCAGATAGTCAAACAAGCAGTTCAAAAAGGAGAAGAGAAGTTGAGGACCCCATTACAATGGAGTCAAGAAAACAAATATTGGGGCAAACAAAGGAAGTTGAGGCAAAGGTATATACTATGAGAAAAACCTTCAAAAAAAAATTCATGACAAGAAAGGAGACAATTCGCTCATTAGAGTGCCAGAAAGACTAAGTGGCTCAAGGACAAGCCACAGGTGAGTGTTAGGGTCTTTTTGGAGCAGTGTTTTTGGGTAACCAGTTTTAGGATCTGTGCAGAAGAGCATCACATAAGAAGGATATTGCACAAGAGGGCACCACACAGGAAGGACAACCAAGGGATAGCATGAAAGTGTGATGAATAAGGAAAGTTGTTGGGTTAACTTCGTATGTACTAGCGCATAATAATTTTTACCAGTGCATAGTAATAATTTATTGTTAAGGGCTTTTTGGTTGGTTTGGGTCCACATGTAAACCTATAAATAGATCAAAGTTGAGGAGTAAGAGACACACCTAGACATATAGTTTTTCACTTTAATGATGAATGATTCACTAAGGCTGGTGAGCATAGATGGGTATGAATGTAATAGAAGATTAACAACAACAATAAAAATATATGTTTTATGGTCTATTTTGTTTATTTGTGCATTGTTAATGGCTTATTTGCTTTATATTTTACTATTTCTTTGAAATGTATGCATGATGAGGTTAATACACAATTTCTGAAGAATTGGTGTATACTCCATTTCTTTTTTTGAGTAATAATAATATGTTGAATATGGGTAACACTAGGTTAAGGTCCCAATCTTCTTCATCACTACAAAAAAATTAGGTTCATGTTGTTCCCCTAGATGATCTGAAAATGGGGCACTAAAGGCTTCTTGTCACGCTTACAAGAACCTCTCCTACTTCCAAAGCTTAAATATTCCCAAGACCCTATGATTAACCAATTTGAGGACTTAAAAGTGCTTGAAATAGGTGTATGCTTATGTTTATTTTTAACTGACCAAATGCCTTAAGTTATGTTGCTTATGCTGACATGTAAATACATATAATAGTAAATAATGCAGCAATAAAACAAACACACAGAACAGTAATGTAATATGGAGTTTACCCAAAACTCTTTGGCTATGTCTCCTTGAGCTCTAATCAACTCGACCAGGCTCTCTAGAATTATGGCAAAGTCCTTTTACAAGCTCCACTCTCAACTCCACTGGTTTACATTCAACACAATGGGCTTAGAACACCATCTTATCCCCGGCTCTGAAGCTCTTCAGCTTTCTGGCTCTAGCTCTCGGCTCTGGCTCTGGCTCTGGCTCTTGGGTCTCAGCTCTGGCTCTAGCTCTTGGCTCTTTGCTCTGGCTTTGTGAGCTATCAGTAGTTCACTTGACCTCCAAGTGACTGCCTCAACAACTTTCAGCTCTCTGGTTTTTTGCTCGACCACCTAGCGACTCCAAAAACTCCCTCAGCTACCCGCTCTTCCTACTCTCTGCCCCTCAATCATCCTCTCTCGCTTCTTTGAGACATTCCTCCGACTCTGCGGCTTCCTGTCCGTTTCTCTGCGTATAATCATTCCTCTGTCTCTTCATCTGACCCTCTAGCTTTTGGCTCTATGGCTCTGCGCGTTACAAATGCATCATTGCTTATAAAACGCCTACTTTCCGCATGGCACAATATCAAGGGTTGTTACAAAGGAATCAGGCCCTTTCTTCAGCTGAAAACCTAAAAATGGAACAAAATTCCAATTACACGGAGTTTTACTGAAAATACACTATCGGGCGCAAAATCTAGACTTCAAACATTATGAAATCACCCCTATAAACCCTTTCAGGTCCGCCTTTTATGGTTGTCACAAGCCCACCTTTGATCTGTGTGATCTCTGATCCAACGGCTGATAGCCATTCTAGGTATCTTATGTGTACGGAGATTACCCGCCCGAAAAGGCAGTTTTCTCTCTCCTGCACTATGCCACGTGTCGGCCAGTGTATGGGTTTAGGCAAAGCCCATCCAATACCACTTACCGCCTGAGGTCCGCCCGAAATCTCACTTACCACAGAACTCAAACAACACAAAGGCCGCATCTATAAACCTTTCGGGTCCAGCTTTATCGCAATATCACAATATCATCGTTGCATGCTAAATGGCCAAAAACCCATTTACACGGGAAATACATTGAAAATCAGAATTTCCGTATTTCAAATATTATGCAATCAGGCTTATAATTCCCATCGGGTTCAGCCCTTATCGGCTTATCGCAAGTCGCGTGCCCAATGGCCCTTTGTATCAAGGATCACCGATCACCCAATTGTCGATCACCGATATCACACCTCGCATATCGCATCGGCGGGGGTCTATGTCCCTGCTCCTCCGATCACCGATCACCCCGATCATCGATATCACAATCGCTAATCACTCATCGCAAATACTTCATGCATTTGGCTTAAGTCTTCCCTTTGAGGCTTTCTGATGCGATTTCCTTAAGGAGCCTTTTAGGCCATTTTTAGAAGCAATGCCTCATTTTCAAAGGACAAAGGCAATCTTCTTCCTGTGATAACTTCTTCATCCAAATTCCATTTTAGCCCATTCAAGTTGCAATAGATTTAGAATGAGAAGATATATGCAGTGGGACTATTTCCAAGAGCATCCTTGGACTTTCATTTTCCTCTGTGAGGAACACTTCAGACTTAGAAGTCTATCCAAGATCCATTTTGGATCACTCCTTCCCACTAAAAGAACTTTTGGTCTCCAAAAGACTGACATACTGATCTGAACAGTAAATGGGAGTACCTCACCCTCTTCTTTCAGCCTCCATACACTTTCCTCTGCATAGTGCCTCTGAACCAAAGTCTCTAACCACTCTCCTTCCTGGATGTGCTGGTCCTCCTGGGAAGAACTATTTTCCTCCTTGACTTCATGCAGAACTCCTACTGAGATGGTCACAGAAGGTAGTTTGAACTTCTCTGCCTTGATCATTGATCTAAGGTGGCTCAAACAAATGTGAATTTACATCTTCTTCACAAAATTTTCATTTGTACCTGTTTTACAAGTTGTCAACAACAACTGTTAACAACAATAGAAATACAGACAACAACTGGATGGCCTAAAACTCCTACTTCAACAAAAGAAACATATTTCACATCTTGTGAACACCTCCATATCTTACATCTACATACAAATGATGGAATAGATAACAAGCCCACAAAACATGCCTCTAAAACAAATGACCCTTCAAGTCAAGCATGTAGAAAAAGACCTCTAGGACTCTTTTTCAAAATATGAAACACTTCACCATTATCTCCATCTTGGAGACCAAATCAACTTTTCCCAAGTCAATATTACATGCATGCCAAAGGAATCAACCCTTCAAGTTAATTACACATACATGTTCATATACAAGGAAATCATCAACATCCTTGTGTTCATGCACATCATTCTTATGCATGTGTTTCATCCTTCAACTTTCGCTTAAGCACACTGTACTTTCAAAGTTGAAATGAAATATAATGTTGCAGCAATAAAGTGAGTCTCCTACTCAACTTTTCCATTCACCATCTTGGAAAAACCCTACAACTTGCATCTCATTAACAAAGAAATGCAAATAGATGCATCAATAGACATGCAACCTTTAATCGGATAAGAACTCTAACCATTTCTTACCAATCCATTTCAAAGGTACTACCTTTGTCTGCACATCAGCATCAATATGTGAATCATCCTGAAACACATCATCCATGGAAACTTCCTTTCCATTTCTACCATCTTGTCTTTCCACTTTCTTCAGCTTTTGTGGAAGCATTGTTGGATTCAGAGTCCAACATCTTTCAGCAAGATTCCCTTGCTTATGGAAGTAAGTGAAACACATGTGCATCCTCTTGACAGCATGATTTGCCTTGTCCAATGGACTTTTGGCTTCTTGCTTCCTTTCCTTCAAAAATTTCTTGTATGTGGCCATTCTCTTCCAACATCTAGAAACATTATGGTTATCCAAACCACAAAAGGAACATGCAATTATTTTCCCATACTTATATGGAAATTTATCATGCTTTACAAAATCAAAAGGAACATGATTAGAACCAGATTTATACCTTTCTCTTTCACCTTTATTGCCTTCATGAGGAGGTGAATCAAATGAAGAAGTGGCTCCCCTTGGAACACCATCAATCTCTTCAAGGCTTTCAGAGTTTCCACAACTCTCTGGTTCAAGTGCATGCTTATGAACACCTGCATCCTGCAAATGATGTATCAAGCTATTGCATTCCTCCTTAATACAATCTTCACACTCTTGAGGTAGAGGACCTGAAATTAAACTCCTTCTTGGAACTGTTTCAATGGCCTCCATGGCAGCTTTGGAACTCTTTCCATAATACTGTCCATAGCCAAGACCCAAATACTTAGGCCTTTCCTCAACTATTATTGGTTCAACAATACCTTGTGCATGTTTACCCAAGCCTTTTCCTTCATAGCCCAACTTGGACATTAGCTTGGAACCTATGCCTCTGGTATGTTTTTCAAAAGAACCAATATAAGAATTCTTAGAAGAATTTTAAGACAAACAGGAATCATTTACCTTTTCTTCAAGCGGATACTTGACTAAGGCTTATTTGGCAACAAAGAGTTGTGACTCCAACTCATGCATCATTTTCAGGTTCATATTTGCAATATGAAGTTGCCTCTCCATTTCCTGCAATTTTTCTGAAAGCAACTGCTTCTCTTCCTCCACATAATTCAACTGCTCTCTAAGTTTGCTGCTCTTCCTTCCATCATCATACATTTCTCTTAGCATATCCATCATGGTGGACAAGTCTTGCTTCATGTCTTCATCAAAGACTCTTGTGAAAAAAGAAGAATTTGAGGACTCACTTGTAGAAGTTGTCATTATGCCAATGAACAAAAAAACTTTAAACAAAATTAATAATGAGCTTATTCAAGCAACCTTTTGCAACAAACCTCTTGTGCTTCAAGGATTGCCTTCAGGTCCTTTGGGATAAGAAGAATGCCTTTAGCCCTTCTTCCTTCTTGTCCTTCCTGGACTAAGATATCAATAGATTTCCCTTCACCTCTGCAAGCTCACACAATAGTCAGTCTGCAACAAGCATACAATCAACCTCTGACTGTTTAAACACCTTTCAGACAAGCAATCTTTGCTCTGTCAATCAAGCATTCTAATATAACCTTCTTTCTAGTATAATCAGCTTTGTATCACCTTCTTTTAACGTGAGGTTAATCAATCTCAAGCTCTGATACCACCTGATCTGAAAATGGGGCACTAAAGGCTTCTTGTCACGCTTACAAGAACCTCTCCCACTTCCAAAGCTTAAATATTCCCAAGACCTTATGATTAACCAATTTGCGGAATTAAAAGTGCTTGAAATAAGTGTATGCTTATGCTTATTTTTAACTGACAAATGCCTTAAGTTCTGTTGCTTATGTTGATATGTAAATACATATAACAGTAAATAATGCAGCAATAAAACAAACACACAGAATAGCAATGTAATATGGAGTTCACCCAAAACTCTTGGGCTACGTCACCTTGAGCTCTAGTCAACTTGACTAGGCTCTCTAGGATTATGGCAAAGTCCTTTTACAAGCTCCACGCTCAAATCCACTAGTTTACACTGAATACAATGGGCTTAGAACACCATCTTATCCCCGGCTCTGAAGCTCTCATGATTTTTGGCTCTGGCTCTGGCTCTAGCTCTTGGCTCTGGCTCTGGCTCTGGCCCTCGGCTCTTGGCTCTGGCTTTGTCAGCTATCAGCAGTTTGCTCGACCTCCAAGCGACTGCCTCAACAACTTTCAGCTCTCTGGTTTTTCGCTCAACCTCCAAGTGATTCCAAAAACTCCCTCAGATGCCTGCGCTGCCCACTCTGCCTGCTCTTTGGCCCTCAATCGTGTTCTCTGGCTTCTTTGAGGCATTCCTTCGGCTCTACGGCTTCCTGTTCGTTTCTTTGTGTATAATCATTTCTCTGTCTCTTCATCTGGCCCTCTGACTTCTAGCTCTATGGCTCTATGCGTTACAAACGCATCATTGCTTATAAACGCCCACTTTCCATGTGGGACAATGATCAGGGGTTGTTACAAAGGAATCGGGCCCTTTCTTCAAGTGAAAACCCAAAAATGGAACAAAATTCCAATACATGGAGTTTTACCAAAAATACGCTATCAGGCGTGAAATCCAGACTTCAAACATTATGAAATCGCCCCTATAAACCCTTACAAGTCTGCCTTTTATGGCTGTCACAAGCTCACCATTGATTTGCGTGATCTTCAATCCAACGGCTGACAGCCATTTCGGGTGGCTTATGTGCATAGAGATTACCTGCCTGAAAAGGCGGTTTTCTCTCTCTTGCGCCATGCCACGTGTCAGCCAGTGTATGGGTTTGGGCAGAGCCCGTCCAATACCACTTACCGCCTAAGGTCCGCTCGAAATCCTGCTTACCAAGGAACTTAAACAACACAAAAGCCGCATCTATAAACCTTTCGGGTCCGGCTTTATCGCAATATCGCAATATCATCGTTGCATGGCCAAATGGCCAAAAACCCAAAACCCATTTACACGGGAAATACATTGAAAATCTAAATTTTTGGATTTCAAATATTATGCAATCGGGCTTATAATTCCCATTGGGTCTGGCCCTTATCGGCTTATCGCAAGTCGTGTGCCCAACGACCCTTTGTATCGGGGATCATTGATAACCTGATCGTCGATCCGTCGATCACTGATATCGCACCTCGCGTATTGCATTGGCAGGGGTCTATGTCCCTGCTCCTCTGATCGTTGATCACCCCGATCGCCATTATCTCAATCGCTAATCGCTCATCATGAATCTTCCATGCCTTTGGCTTAAGTCTGCCCTTTGAGCCTTTCTGATGCGATTTCCTTAAGGAGCCTTTTAGGCCATTTTTAGAAGAAATGCCTCCTTTTTCAAAGGACAAAGGAAATCTTCTTTCTGCGATAACTTCTTCATCCGAAGTCCATTTTAGCCCATTCAAGTTGCAGTAGATTCAGAATGAGAAGATCTATGCAATGGGACTATTTCCAAGAGCATCCTTAGACTTTCATTTTCCTCTGCGAGGAACACTTCAGACTTAGAAGTCTATCCAAGATCCATTTTAGATCACTATATGTCTTGTGTGGGACTTCACATGCTTGTAGGTGTTGCTGAAAAGATTGATGTTTGAAGGGGCTTTGTTAGCAAAAAATCTCGCGAACCTCGGGTCGGCTCCCTGTGTGCCAACACTTTTTCAAATTTTTTCTTCTGTTTTTTTTATCATCACCTACTTTTAGCTTCTCTTAATCCTCAATATTTTCCTTCAGTTGACTTGCCAACATTTCTTCTCATTGTTAGCGCTCAAATCTACCTTAGGCTGAAATAAGGTAAGACTCAAGGCTACATCAAACCACGCTCAGCCTCGTAGCTAGCCCTACGAGGACAGGAGAGGGCTCTCTCCAGGTCAATCTCAGCAAAAGATAATCAACG
>APFE030505218.1:116583-127788 GCA_000404065.3 Pinus taeda
TGAAAATGATTGAGAAATTACATCATATAGACCATCCTAACCCCTTTCCTTGCCTCTAGGGGTCGATCTCATCATTCTAGGAGTTGTTTGAACTAATTCTAAACAAGGAACTGAAATCTAGCTAGTCAAACAACTTACCCCTATATGCTAGGAAACTAATTCATTCATTTAATTTTCACCTTTTAGTGAATGAATCCTCTAGAACAAGTAAAAATGTGCCAAAATTACATCACACACATCAAATTACATCAAGTTGGGTCAAACACCACATCAAGAGGTGAAACTAGTCATAACTGGCCGAAATTCTGAGCTGGAAGGTGAAAATTGTGCCAAAAACCCCTGTGCGCCGCGCGCCTGAGCCCTATGCACCGCGCGCCTTTCCACCTATTTTTGGGGCACTTCCCAGCATCCAAATTGAGCTCAGGTTGGCTTGTTAGAAAGCCCTGGATGTCTACTTTCCAACCAAAGTGGAATTTTCCAATTTAGTGTCCATTTGCCCCTCCAAAAGTGCATTCTCCCGGAAGTACTTCCTGCTGGTGCAAAAGGTGGCAGAAAGGTGATTTTCATGGTGTTTTTTAGCCTTTTGGTCACCCAGAACTTGATGAAATGCTTTGGCAATAGCTGAGCATGTATAATTCATCATGACAAATCCAAAACTACAAGCCATTTGTCATTTGGATCTCCCGATCTTATGGGTCGCGCACGGCGCGCTACGCGTTGAGCAAAAAAACCTGTTTTGCAAGCCAAAAATTTCAAAATGACAAAATTTTCTCCAAATTTACTCAAATTCGGAGTGAAGACCCTCTATCATGTATTTTGCCCTGCCAATGAAGCCTCGGCCAAAATTTGGAGTGGATCGGGCTTTTTCCGCCTTTTTAGTGTCTTCCTAGTGCATGCAGTTCATTGATGGAATCTCTGTCTTGGTTGTATGATGTGTTGTTGTCCGCCTCCATGGTATTGAAAGTCTATGCCAAGTGTATGTTTGATTTGTTGAAAATGAGGAATGAAGGCTTGATGTCTTTGTCTTCAAGTGCCAAATATGCCAAAGGGAAATGAGGAAGAATACAACCTTGGTAACACATTGTTTCCAAACCCTACAGCACTTTCTATATTGACAAAGGAGGGTTTTCCAACTTGGATTTCTACGGAAAATATATCATGAACCCATTACATTAACCTTTCAAAAACCAAGCACAAGTAGTGCATATGAGCCTACCTGCAAGTTTGTGCAGAGAGGAGGCAATTTGATGCCTTTCCAAGCAAATTTCGGGCTTAAAACCCAGTGCGCTGCATGCCTCACCCAACGCGTTGTGCACCTCTGATGCGCCACGCACGTGTAATTTTACACTGCATTTTTGTGCCTGATGCGCCGCGCGCCTTACCCAATGCGTCGCGCGCACCCAGCTACATAGTGCATTTTGCAGGAGGCTTTTGGAGGCCTTCCTGGTGTCGAAATCGGGCGCAGGATAGCTCGTTGGAAAGGTATTCGAGTCTAATTTCCAATCCAACTAGAATTTTTAAATTTGGAGTTCATTTGCCTTGTCAAAAATCAAATCTCCCAATACTGGTCAAAATGTGCCAAATGAGGCTGCCTCAAGGCAGAGTGTTGTTGCTTTGAATGCCTTCCTCAACTCCAAATTGAGCTTATGATAGCTCATTGGAAATATCTTTCTGTCTAGTTATCATTTGACTCATCAAGAAAGTCATTTGGCCAACCAAGCTAGGAGAAAACTTGATTTTCCCAATGTCACTTCAGAGGTGCATCAATTCTCCCGAGGCGATTGTATTTTTGACATTTCTCTAAAACCATGACACCTGTGTAAAAAGTGAAGGAGGTTTTTCTTCCTTGGCCTGTTGTGGACAAAACCTCTCTCATTTTTTCAAAATTCATCTTTTATTGCTCTGGAACATCTTTTGAGTGAAACTTATCCCGATGTGTGAAACAAGGGATTTGGTCGAAATGAAGTGAAATGAAGGGGATAAGGGGCTTCTCAATTCTTGGGGAAATTTTTGGAAGTAGGGAGGGATGTTAGGAAGTAGGGGAAAGTGGAATCTCAAAGATCGAGTGAGGGGAAGGGGTCCAAAAGGGAAAAACACAGGCCTAGCCTAGAAAATTGCCAAGTTGTAGCAAGAAACTAGGGTTTGTGCGAAAATGAGGATTTGGGGGATCTCAAGGGATGGGAAGTGTTTAATAAGGTACATGAAGGATAGGGGAAGGTGTATGAACATCTGGATACAAGTTTTGCTGATGATTTGGCCATCCAAGAGAAATTGCCTTTCAAAAACCCTAGGAGAGGGAAATGAACCTTGCCTAGGCACAACTGAAGCAAGAACAAGCTGTAAAATGACCCAATGGAACCTGACATGATGATAACAACCTTCTGAATGATGATAGACTCAGCTGAATGGTGACATGGACCGACGTTTGGGAAAATTTGAAAGGAGTGAAAGCAAACCCTAGACCTAATGCCTAGTGACCAAATTTTGTTTGAAGACTCACTGAAATGACAAAATTTGACCTTGACACTCTGAGACCACTTTTTAAGAGCATATTTGATCACTGGAGGAAGGCTGGAAAGACTGACACTAACACTCACTTTTCAGCTTCTTGAAGCCTCATAATAACAACTTCAATTTCATCAATGTTATGATTCTTTTCCTTAAGATTTTGCAACTGCTCTTTAAGCCTTATATTTTCTTTTATTAGCTTCACTATTTGTTTTGGTGCGACCCCATATTCTGCTTCAAAATCAATTGTCTAACCTTCTTCTAGATTTGACTCTCCCTTCTTATTGTCTTCGTCTTCTTTAAAAGTTTTTCGATTCATGATTATGGAGGATACTTCTTTTGGGAGTTTAGAGTCATGTGTTCTTAACTGTGCCATTTGTGTTTCTAAGGTCTACCTTCCCGTATGAAGGTACCTACTATAATACCAATTTTTGGAAATACTGAGAAAGGGGGTGAATAAGAATTTCATTATTTTGAACTATTTTTATTTTTTAAAACATTTGGTGCACAAAAAACATGAAACATAGATCTTGACATAAGAAACACTTATAGAATTTTTCTTTGTAAATGTTTTGTAAAATTCCTTGGACAAAGTAAGCACCAACTTAAAACTTTCATAGGCACCAATATACAAGATATTTCATTCCCCTAGTTGAGCACCAACTCAACAAATTTAGGCACCAACCTACAGGAGACAACAATCCCCCCGACTGAGCACCAACACAACAAAATGTAGGCAACAGCATACATCTTCAAGTTGTTCATTGGATTTTTCATCAATAACTTTTGATCCTCAACAAATTATTCAGTGATTTGTCATCTACCCATGCAACCCTTGGGTTTGTGCCTTCAAGCTTGATCACAACCACTTGACCTGTACACCTTCACTTTTTTCTCTTGACCTGGGATTATTGACTTGGCTCTTTATACTTGATCTCCTACATGTTAATTCTCTATATTTGATCAAAAAGAGGTGTACTCAACTTGCACTTCAACTTCCTCAACTCTTGTTGTTCAATGTTCAGTTGTCACTACTTGGGCTTATTATATGTTCAAAGAGAATGTCTTCCCACCTGGCAGCTTGTACTCAACATTGTTGATTTCTTTGTGCTATATAGGGATTTTCAACACACTTGTAACCAAACATGCCTTTACAACCTTGAATATATGCTTCATGTGTCATGGCAACCTTTGCACCAAACACTCACCTTATACAACCCATATGCCTATCACAAAATTGTCCACGATAATCCTGGGCTTATTGCATCTGTCCACAATACGACTTAGCCCTATCATCACCTTAACATCACCACTACTTCAACTAACAACTCACTTAACACTGCCTTAGCCAACTAAACTTTGTCTGCAAATATCTCTGCAAAAGTTCTCCAACAGAGCTTGACTACCTCAAAGATAAAACCATAACTTAATCTATAACAAGACTAAACTTTGGCCACAAACCAAAGTTGAACTCACCCTTCAATGCACCAGAGGTTGGCCCTCAAAAAAGACCTGAATTTTGCCTTCAAAACTACAGGACTCAACCTTCAAGCTAGGCCTGCACTCGATCTTCAAACACCAAAATTTGGCCCCCATAACAAACATAAAACTCAACCTCAAAGGCATTGAAGGTTGGCCTTCAACAGGGATAAAACTCACCTTCAATAGGGTTGATACTCAACCTCTAGAACAACTATGCATCTAGCCTTCTAACCAGGACCAAAAACCTTACCAAAGAGTGCCAAAAACCCTTCCCATGGAAAACCTCTCCAAGTTGACTTCACTTCACTTGGTTCATGAGGTATGAACCTTAGAACTACTCCTTCACTTGCTTAAACATACTTGGATTGGATTGAGTGAGTAAGTCCTAGGTTTCTCCACATAACGCCTATATAAAGTGTGTTTCACCCCCAAAAGTAGGGCCAACTTTCCCTCTGGCTCAACCGACTTGTGCATTGGTTGTGCTAACTTGGCGATTGTATAATGAATATTTAAAAAAACATTTCTCCTAAACCGTGAGGAGTTAGAGGGATTTCCATATACCATTCGAAAGGTCTTAGAATAAGTTTTCCAACCATATATATTGTGCTCCCGTTTGAGCTAGGTAATTGGTGTAAAAATGCATTCAAATATAGGATATCTAAATAGGGCATCAAAAATTCAAAAATAATATTTTGAAAAGATGTGACATATATCGGTTGAAAGGTCTTGAAATATGTTATTTGACTATGTAGCTTTCTCTTTCATTTGGACAAACTTTGACATCAATAAAAACCATTTTCATCAAGTCTTATTATTCTACAAAGACCTGGTTTGATGATCCATTGACACTTTTGAAAGAAATGTGTAGAGAGTCCATCAGGCTTGAAGCTTTGTCTAGTCCAAAGGAGCTTAAAACAAACCATATTTGTTAAACACACATGGGCAGCCAGAACAATATGAAAGATAAACATGAGAATACATTTTTATTAACAGGAGATATACATTTATAGTACATTGTTGTGACCGTTGGGTTTCACATCCCAAGCTCTCTTGGACTACTTTGTCTATTCAGCTTCCACACTAACCCATTTAGGATTAGGTGTCCAAAATTCCCCCCCTTAATCCGAAGGGTTATGTATGAGTCCAAGAAGAGAGATGTAATACAAAATGTGCAAAAAATGCATGGCGGCACTAGGCTGAATGTGCTCTATGAAATGTTGGTATAAAGGGCGATGGTTTAAGGATGACCACCAACACTGGAACGCTTAGTGCAGTTCCCGGAACTCTTCCAAAACTGGTAAGAAGCTAAAGTATTCTGCTAGAGGAAGTGATCTTATTGTTTTGAAGAGGGAAACCTGCAACCAATAAAGGGAGGTCTCACCCCGCATAAAAGGGAGAACTTCAACCTGAAAAGGGAAGTCTCAACCTGTGATGGTTTAAGGATGACCAACAACTCTGGAATGCTTAATTCAATTCCTGGAACTCTTCCAAAAATGGCAAGAATCTGGTGTCTTCTGCTAGAGGAAGTGTTCTCAATTTTGTTCTTGGAATTCTTCCAAAGTTGGCAAGAAGTTGAAGTCTTCTGCTAGAGGAAGTGTCCCAAATTACGAACTAAAGGCATGTTCTCGGGCATCTTTGTCTCTGGCTACAACTCTGAAACTGTTGTGACAGGTTGTGGCTCAGGCTCGCTTGATGTGACTCTGAAGCTTGTAGATGACCATCATTTCCCCCCCTATCAGATACAAGGTGAGATGATGGAGAAAACTCAACTGCAAGACTGTTCAATACTCTAGAAAAAGTTCTGACATGTGTTTGGAATGTCTTCTTGGCTGTTGATGCCCATTGCCAAGAAGCGATCCATCCAAGATGAATCTTTGTTCTTGCAGGGTGTTTGTTTCTGAAGCATCTGTGTGAAGAATGGGTGGTTTTATGATAGTGCTTACATGGATGAAGATCAAAACAATGATCTTTCAAATGGCCAACTCAGTCACAATGTTGGCATTTCACAATCTATTCTTGTTGTTGTTGTTGTTGTTGTGGAAGAGGAGCAAAGTCTGGAACAGTTGGAGGTAAACTGTCATGAATGAATCCATCACTCTGAAACTGAATGGGCTTTGAGTAGTCTGGAATATGAAAGGACAAGTCCTTGTCATATCCAAGACCAGTTATGTGCTTGTTGTGGACAAGCTGTTCCCAAGGTCTAATGATGGGCTTGGGAAGTGCAGATTGAGTTTTTGCATCTGCATGTACAACTGTTGCTTTATTGGGTACTAAATCTGAATCAACTGTAACATTATTGTCTTGCTGTTTATGGGAGTCTGTTTCAATCTTCTGAACAGAAACAGATTCAGAATGATGACTCCACTGTTGTAATTCTTCCTGCTATAGCTGAGATTCAAGCTGCAAAAAATCGATCCTTTCCTGTGCATTTTGTAGACAGACCTGAATATCTGTGAGAGAAACTTTGCTGACTTTTAATGTATCATGAGTAGTAGACGACATCAGAGTTTTAAGGAACACTAATACTTCACTGATTCTAGCCATTTTTTTTTTTCCTTCAATGTCAGATTTACACCTTACAACTACTACTCAGTGCGGAAAAGTAATACCTACTCATAGTACAGAGCAATATCCTTTATACATGTGTAGCAAATGATTAGAGTTCAACCAGCAAGCACCGATTACAATCCATTACATGAAAATAAGAGTTTACTCATGACCAACATTATGTTCTAACAAAACAACTGACAAAACTTTTCTCCATAAAAGATTACAATCAGCCCACCAAACTCTTTATGCAACAGTTGAAGCAAGGAATTAATGCACTATAATGAATTTTAAATACAAAGCCACACTGGGGCAGCAGCAACTGCAAACTTGCTTGAATCCTTCAAATACTAGAAATTGTTGTCACAGTAGAAATACCAGTAGTAAACTTCTCTATTAGATCATCCTCTGTGAGATCAAGAACTTCAGGATCAAATACCAATCCATTGTTGTATACAGACTACACAATTCACTTGAAGCAAAACTCTCGAGGAATTTTATTTGTTTTCCCAGTGTCCTTCTTTGGAATCCGTCATGACTTCAAAAACCGATGATTTCAAAGGTCCATGATGCAAACTTTAATTTGCCTTGAGTTCAAATCACTTGAAGAAAATTTGTCAAGCATTATTTTATTTCTTCAAATCCTAATGCTTCTGAAATATGAAAACCAATGATTTTAATGCATGGACTGATATTCAAAACCTCGATTTTAAAGGCTTTGATTTGTCGTCAACTAAAAGTAAAATCCCCGCAAATCTAAGCTTATTATTATTCTAGAAGCTTTATCCATTGTTGTTCTCTTCATAACTTTGAACAGTACAGTACAAATCACTTGAAGCAAATTTGTCAAGAAGCTTTATTTTATTCTTTCAATAGCAATTTCTTCGAATCCTAACACTTTTGAAATACAAAAAACATAAAAAGATGCCTGAAATTCAAAACCTCGTTTTCAAAGGCTTCGATTTGTTGACCAAGCGTAAAATACCCGTAAAGCTTATAACTTTCTAGAGGCTTTATCCATCGTTGTTCTCTTCCACTTTGAACCAGTACAAATCATGTGAAGCAGATTTCTCAAGAAACTTCATTTGGTTAATCTAACTGCCATTTCTTCGAAAGCTAACACTTCTGAAACGCAACAACAGATGATCACGGACTTAAATTCAAAACTTTGATTTCAAAGGCTTCAATTCGAAGGTCTCCTCATGACTTCGAACCAATACCGATGATCCACGAATTCAAACTTCGAATCACCTAGAAATAAAGCAGTCTCCTAATCTGTGTGTAGTTGGGCCGACTCCTTGTACATACTGCAAGCAACATCATCATCCAATCAAGGGTACATGTCTTCGTGCTGCTACAGAAAAGTGCTTCATAATAGTACAACTTGAGCGTTTTCTACCAATCTCAGAGAATTGAACCTTCTCTTGGAAAAACAACAACAATTACCAAAATCTGTTAAATACACACAACCTTCAACGCTCAATTACATGGAAATTTTCATGGAAACCAGCTTAATGCATATCATACGGCATTCACATGTCACTAGTTCCATCAATAATATATTCACGTTGCTTCAAACCTCAACGCAAGAGGCTAAGACAACGCACAGGATGTAGAATCACGCTCAAGAAGAATTAGCACAACATTGAAAGGAGCCAACACACAATTTCATTCAATTGCAGAGTCACTAGAGTTTTGATCAGTGCTCAAGAATCTAGCGTTCTTTGGGATACAATTTGTAGCGATAGGTGCAATGAGGAACTTTAGTGGTTAGCACTATGGATATAGCTTATATATGTCCATGGACAAAACACAACTTAGTCAGAAAAATAATGCCAAAACCATGCCAACAACGTGAAGCAAATCAAAGTCCGGTTCCAGAATCGAAGACGTAGAGAGAAACAGCGCAAGGAGGCAAGTCGTCTCCAGACAGTCACCACAGTGCAATCTTTTGGAATGGAAGCGAGCAAGTACGTTCAGTATACTGCAAAGCAGGTGGAAGCTCTGGAACACCTTTACAATGACTGCCCAAGCCTAGCTCTTTGCATCACCAGCAACTCATCAGAGAAAGCCCAATCCTTTCACACGTCAAGCCAACAGCGTGATATATCAAGTCGAGGTATGGAGACAATATGGTAAATTCATTTGTATACATTATGGAAGGGATTGCAAAAATGGTGTTGCATGGATAGACTGTTAAGGTAGGCGCAGACAGACTATCAGCGTATCAACAAAACCTCTGTTTTTGACAAAGATAACTTTTGATTTGTAGGTCTGGATGAAAATTTCTGCTCTTGAGCAGAGAATGAAACAATGTCTAAGTACAAGATAATATCAAATATGTATCCTATTCGAGCTCATAGTATTCAAATTCGAGCTATTTGAGCACTTGGTAACAATTGTAACAGATAGGGTGCAGGCTTGATAACTCTGAAGAGACAAAGAAAGATGTCGAGGCATTACAACTAGGTTAGGTAGGTGAGAGAGACGAATGATCCAAGAACATTCGTGCTGACATTTTTTGCAACTAGAAGAGGCGGATTGGAGTTAATGGTGCGTAGAAATCATATGAAATTATGCCATTCAATGACAAGTTAGAGGTGCATTTTTGCTAGGGCAGAGATGGCAGGTCTGAGCAAGGAGCATTTTTAGAAGGTAGGTGAATAAAAATAGCGCTGGAGAAATAACATGTTGCAGCTAAAATTTAGCTGAGAAAATATTTATTCGTGAAATGCAGAATTGATGGCAGGAATGATCTGCACATAAAGGCCATAAAACAAATGGCTCAAAGTAATTATGCAGGGTAGGAATATGCCTGCTCTGATACCATGTTAAACACACATAGGCAGCTAGAACAATATGAAAAATAAACATGAAAATACATTTTTATTAACAGGAGATATATATTTATAGTACATTGTTGTGACCGTTGGGTTTCACATCCCAAGGTCTCTTGGACTACTTTGCCTATTCAACTTCCACACTAACCCATTTAGGATTAGGTGTCCAACAATATTTATGCTTCAAAAACCAACTTGAATAAGGCTTAATTCTCCTCATTAGATATTTTTTGAGGAATATGTTATAACATGAATCTAATAGCTTCTAGGTCCCTCTCCCCTTCACTTGAATATAGTGTGCCAAAGTGATTGGCATATGCTTCTTTAATCTTAGAGTAATCAGAGAGGCTCTCGCCCTCCACTGAGATTGAATTTATGTTGTTTTTCTATTGCCAAATCTTAGCATGGTTATGAATGAAATTTTTTTTGCACCAACTTTAAGTGATAAATTCTTGACTTAATTCTCCATAATTCCTCCTCTTTTTTCAAATATTTTTGGTAGGAGATAAAGGATTTTTTCTCTTCCTGCAAAATCTCCTAAGATATACTAGATTGTTGCATATTCTCTTGAATAGCCTATTTCTTTACCCACATTTGATTTATTTTCTTTTTCCCTTGCTTTTATAACTTGCTTGGGGTCCTTAATTTTATTTTTCCAAATATAAATTAGAGAGCCATTAATCCAATGGTTGTAAGAAGAGGAGATGAATTGTGTTATTCTGACTTGCTGAAACAAAATATGATTGAAGTGAAATGGGAGGGCACTGTAATCTGTTTTTGAACTCAAAGAAAGAGATATTGACCTATTATTAGAACCACCCCATGCTAAAGTATTGGAAAAAATGACTTTTTTTATTAAAAAAAAATATTTTCGACCAAGAATATGTCTAGATGGGTTGCAATATGTCCCAGACCAACTCTTTTATTCCTCCAAGTAAAGTTCCTATGAAGAGGCTTAATATCCACCAACTCAAGTGACAATATAAAATTTTCCATTAATTCTCTAAATGGGTCCCTAACTATAGATCCTCCTTTTTTCCCATGGAAGAAGTGTGGTGTTAAAATCTACCCCAAAAATTACTAACTCCTTGAAAACTAGCTCTTTAAGATTTGTTATAGTATTCCAACAAAAAAAATTCATTATGATACAAGGGAGGCATATAAACATTAACAATGGATCATACATGTTTGTTGAGGATATGAAGAAGACGTATTGATATCCAATGAATTGTGCTTTTCACTGATATAAGGTTGAATAATGCAAATCTCCAGAATGTACACTATCCTCCAAATGCTCCTTTGGAGCTCACAACCTGCATAGAACTTTCTTTCCAAAAAAAATTTCATTTTTGAGAGACCTCTTGATCTGCCGATTTCATCGCCTAAAGCAGGAGGATTGAGGGGGTTTATTTTAATTATACCTCTTAAACAATGTAAACTTTGAAACGGGAACTAGAAACTCAAAATAGGAACTCTGGCCAAAAAACCGCATAAAAACATCAAAAACAATGCTAAAAACGAAAAGTGTTGACGCTGGAATAACACCTTTTTTTCCTGGGGTAAATTTTCAAAATGTTTTAAAAATGGCGGTGAAAACCAATTTTTTTGCAAAAATTGTCCAAACAACACCCTCAAAACGAAGTGTTGATGTTCGAATAACACTTTTTTTTTCAATGGTAAATTTTGTGCAAAAAACACCCTCAAAACAAAAGTGTTGACGTTGGGATAACACTTTTTTTTCAAGGGTAAAATTTCAACATTTCGAAATAATGGCGTAAAATATTTTATCATGACCCCGAAAAACATTAAAATTTCAAAAAAAAAAATC